>JAVCKZ010064845.1:0-14765 GCA_034780755.1 Lepetodrilus elevatus
CGCTAAGGTACCATAGCACTCTCTTAGCAATGTATTAGCTATCGGCAAAGAGAGTGCTATGATCCCTTAGCGGCTAAGAGAACTTCGAGAAACGATACCCAGTACTTGTGCTTAATCCAGCAGAGAGAGAGGGTTAAAGTTGCCATGTCCCTCGGAGTAGCAGAGATGTGCTTTAATTGTTGTTCTCAGTATACAAAGACTAATTTTTAGAAAATATCAGAGAAATTAGAATTTGATGTCGACAGTTTTAGCATGTGCTGAACACAACTAGAGATACTGAACACTAGAGATGCCCTATGATTTATACTGTCTGTTGTACACTAAACACAACTAGAGATGCCATATGATTGATACTGTCCGTTGTACACTGAACACAACTAGAGATGCCCTATGATTTGTACTGTCTGTTGTACACTGAATACAACTAGATATGCCCTATGATTGATACTGTCTGTTGTACACTGAACACAACTAGATATGCCCTATGATTGATACTGTCTGTTGTACACTGAACACAACTAGATATGCCCTATGTTGTACTGTCTGTTGTACACTGATCACAACTATATATGCCCTATGATTTGTACTGTCTGTTGTACACTGAACACAACTAGAGATACTGAACACAACTAGAGATGCCCTATAATTGATACTGTCTGTTGTACACTGAACACAACTAGAGATGCCCTATGATTTGTACTGTCTGTTGTACACTGAATACTGTCTGGTTACACAGGAATGTAAGTGCTCACTAGAATATTAGTTGAAGTGATTGAATACCCACTTCATTTCCAGGTTAATCCAGACTTGAATCCTTGGATCAACAAATATGCTATTGCCACTAATGCTTAGTACACATGTATGACTGAAACACAATTACTGTGAAACTAGATGGTCTTAAGTAGTCATGACGCATACCAGTTTGGTAAATTTGACTGTCACATTAAAAACAATTAATCAGGTCTGTGAGATACATTTAAGAGCTGACCAGACAGTAAAGTCTGAACAAAAAGTTGTATTTCAGTCCTATATATGTACTAGGCTGTCTAACATTCTGACGAATATAATTCATATATAGATTAACAAGTCTAAGAAATAGTGTTATTAATGGGTTTTTTCTTTTTCTTCTCTATGGGAATAATGATAATTTCATGATTTAATACAGCTTAAATTTGTTTATTTGTTTAATATTCCAAATCAAATTTCTATGGAACTTGACTTGCTATGTTTCATGGTCTTCCTTTGTACAAGTTTCATTGTGAATACGATGAGGCTATGACATATGCGACGATTCTTGGTATTAGCTAGATATCCTGCATTTCAGCAGTCAAACTGAAATTCATACAAAACAAGGTAAAAAATGCTAGTCGCTATTTACTGATACAGTATTATTAACAGTGAAACACACAGGATTTTTAGTAAATCTGGAATAATCTTTTCACAAGGGTTTAAATTCATATATATATTTATATTTCATATTGGTTTGATTTATTTTTATATTTATCTGCTGACCAGAATGTTCAAGACAGGAGTCAATCTAGACTGGAGCACTTTATTTATGACATCTAACGGTTGGATAAATTACAATAAATGTGACAGCAGGTCATTACCAGGTTTGCGCAAATACTCAGAAATTTCAAAATAATTAATGAATGGGAGCTTTAACCTGGGCAGGGATGTCGACGTAACCACAAAGTACCTAGATCATCTCCTCGGCCATACCCATCACCAAAGTAACATTTAATTATTTGTAAAGTTGGATGCTAGGTAATTACCATTAAAGGATCACCGTATCCTGGGAAGATCGTGGGGCTGGGATTAGCAAGAATTGAAACTTGAAAATATTATTGGATTTAAGAAGATGTTACATGCAACATGGCTGCTTCCAGGGCATTCCAGTTGGATCACAGCCGCGTGTTCAATAATTAAAATGTATTTTGTCATCCACTTTCTCCATCATCGTTGCCATTACATGACCTAGGCTTGATTTTAACATTGGATTTTTTTTTGTTAAACAGCCAAAAAAAACTTCAAATATTGAAATAAAAATACCAGTTCTTAGTGCTCTAGTACAACAGAAAGAATTTGCAAGTAAAAAATAATTACGTTAAATGTATGATGATAGACCTCAGACTAAGAATCTTACTTTGTCAGGATTTGGGGATGTGGATATGTAAAACGAATAATCAAATTAGTGTGGCCCTAAATGTAAAGACAGAAGAATCGACAAGGAAACTGCTTTATTGGCAGAAGGTAAAGATAAAACATTTAATGTGTTAATCCTTTCTTCAAAAGACCAATAAGTCATTTGTTAAGTTGAAATGTCCGTCATAAAAGGTGGAATATTTCAAGTACTTCAATTGGAAAAACCCACCTATGTTCAACTAAGATAAACAAAAGGAAAACTACACTGATAGGTCTAAACAACCAAGGATGCACACTTTAATGAAAAAACATTATACTCATATCATAGTCGACAAGAACATTTCCCAAAATATGCCTCTGCTCAAAGCATGTTCTTTTCTTTCCCACTGCATCTTCTAGGAAACAAAACTACAAGTTTAACAAAAAAATATTTAAAATGTAATATTGATTTTGGAAAAGTAAGAGCAGGAGCATGGTAACCTAGCAACCAGGGATATTCTATACCAATCCCTCCACAGTTTTAAACTGAAAAGCAATGCGAGGAATGTTTACAACTCGTGTTTTCAACCTACACAAAAACGTTTCATGTAGTTGAGGATGATTAATGTTTGTTATTGGCTAGATTAATAAAATACATGCAAATTACACTTTCTCTAGTGTAGCAAGTTGCTGCGTTGTCGAAAGTTCCAATTAGGAATATTTTGTCCGTATTTCCGATTAAATTTGTCCTTACAGAAAGCATTTAAAGTACAACTGTTCTAGGAGTCCTTCAGACGTACTGCTAAACAATCATTTCCAAGCCATCTTATTACTTTGAACAGTGAAAAACCCTTTCTCTCTCCTCTACCTCCCCCTCCTCTCTCTCCCCTACCTCACTCCCCCTCCCCTTCCTCTCTCCCCTACCTCACTCCCCCTCCCCTTCCTCTCTCTCTCTCTCTCTCCTCCCTATTTTCTGTCTCTCTCTCTCTCCCCTCCCTCCCTATTCTCTGCCACCCCCTCTCTGTCTCTCTCTCTCTCTCTCTCTCTCTCTCTCTTTCCCTTTCTCTCTCCTCCCCTCTTCCCTCCCTCTCTCTCTCTCTCTCTCTCTCTCTCAATTTTGCTTAAACACGTCTTCTTTATTTGTTTTATTTTAAATCGTTCATTACACAGTTTCTAGACTTAAAAAACCCTATTACTATAACTTCCAGTACCATACCTGTCATTACACAGCTTCTGTATTCTAGGTATTGTACATGCAAACCATAAAAGTATTCAGGGAAAATGTGGTGGAGTATCAACCCTGCATCCTCTCCTTGAATCTGTCCATATAAATGTAAAATGTATACAACATATATCTTGACAGACATTTACTTAGTTATGGTAAGAAATAGCAGCACACACATAACAAATCTAACAAAGGGTCAATACAAATATACTCTCACACGTGGGCGATAAACGTAGTGAATAATAGGACGAGGGGAGAACAACATTTCACTTTCATGAGCGTTAAAGGGAGATTTTACATCACAATGTATGTGCCATGGATAGGAGAAGGGAGACAATTCATGAGTTCAAAACAAAAAGGTCTTCACAGCCATCAAAGAAGAATGTTAATAAAATGTTCTGTTTTGGATTTGGAATTATATAACTATTACTGTTTGATCTAATTTGAATAGAAACATTCACTGAAAGCACAAGTATATACAAGGAATACAGAAAGAATATCTATATATAGAGTTACTAGGTTATTATTAGGTAATAGAGTTGCATGTTCTATATTAGAAAACAATGTTGTCAAAGTTAAATAAAATATACGACATGTACCTTTTTTTTATAGTCGACTTGCTAGTTTATTTTCAACATACTGAATTTCAAAGTAATGCTTAAAAAAAATGCTGTAACAATTAACCAGTATTTTTAATTTAATCAAAATAAGTGCATAATTACTACTGAATTTATCCAAGATTAGGTCTCATATCAGATAAAGTTCCATTCAGTTAGTTAACGATAGTGTCATCACATTTGACAACTTTTTTCAATCCTCTTAAAAAAAGAAAAGCCCAGTCCTCCCTGGAAAAAGAAAAGCCCAAAGTTAAATTGCAGGAGAGAAAAAAAAACACCATTTTAAAGCCCCACTGCTATATGGACAATGATGGATGTTGGGAGTAACGTATCTTCTATCCTCACCCCTAGGGGCTTCTCGAGTGTTATTCCCCGGGGGTCAGGAGGCTTCTTACTTCGGAATTGGGGGGGAGGGAGGGGGGGAAGGGAAAGAACTACACTAAGTCAGCATCTGGTGTCTATGATTTGTGTCACTGATTTGCTTGCTACAGGATTGACTCCAATCTCATTAAAATCATATCTGAGACTGACTCTCTTCAAATGTATCAGACAGTGACTGTTCAAATATAACAGAAGCAAATGTTGATATATGAATTTAATGAGATTGGTTCCACTTAAAGATCTCTGACATACACAATATGCATGTAGCTGCATTCTCTTACATTACAGGTAGAATAAAATAAAGCTAGGTGTTTTAAAAGTGTTGGCACCATCAATTAATATTTCTACTAGAGGCAATGTTATCTGAGATTTTGATTGATACAGCATGGCAGAATAATAATTGATATTTATAATGTACGTGCCAGATCTATACCCTAAGGCAAGCTCAATGTACTCGCTACATTAGAAGGTTTAAATGACAAGTGAATTAGCCACAAACAAAGGATTTAGTGAAAGTACCTGTATGTCAATTCTGGGCAAATTTATAAAATTAACGATATTGAAATGTATTATTGAACATAATTTTCGTTTTTCCGAACGTGCAATCCTGCGTCCCATATGCAAAAATTGCAAGTTTGGACGCACTTTATAAATAAAAATTGTTGATATCGTCCCCGGGACTCTCAAAAATTGAAACCTAAGTGGAACCCTGAAATTTCTTCATGAAAATATTTATCATAGAATACCAATGATACAAAATTATCATTACTTCTTTCAGTAAATTATATATAGTTCAAACATACATTGCAATGTGTTTTTCAAAATATAATTAATAATGATAAAATGGTGATGTATCATGATAAATTATGATCATTAAATAACATTTAAAATCATGATAAATCCTATGATGTCATGATAATATATATGCTCTTTTATTTTCTGTGTTAACTAGGTTTGCGTGTGCCTTACATAGACTACAACTAAAGGTTACGTTTATTATTATTTTAAATAAATTAATTTCACAAGCATGGCGTAGGGCCACCAAGCAATGAAAACCTGCATTCAAGGGTGACAGAGTTGTCTCTCTTTACAGCGATGCAAATACATGTTTTGCAATCAAATATTTCATACTATCTCCATATCATACTAAACTGTAAATAGACTTCAATTAATTGTACATGTGTGTATGTTTTATTTTGAGTTAAAAAAAAGATCCAATAGCAGTAGGGGGTCAACTACGGTAATATATGTCAATTGAAATAATAATGTTCAATTTGAGAATATGGATACATTTGCCCATTTTTTAGTATAAATCCCTTTAATAATCTTCCAATTCATTAGCACTATCCACAACATATTTAACCATTTAATAATTTTGAATGTCATTATGCATATGTTTTTCATCCATTTCTTGATAAATTGCTGAAATATTGTTGCAAAATAAACTTTTAATCATTCAATTGCATCCATTTATTTATTTATTTATTTCATTATTCCATTCATCCATCCTCAATGTATTCATTCGTTCATTCATTGTTTGTTACTTTTAGATCACACTGTCATCAATTTATTTGGTTTCATCATTTGTCAGTTCAGAACATTTATTGATAATCATTAACATGTTGGTTCATTATGACATACCAGTCATGGGTTCAAGCCTCCATACGGGTTTACTGGAACCCTTGGGCATAGTACTTATACCATTTACCACATAGTGACATGATGGAAATAGTACAAACTACCACAAATCACAAGTAATTTCCTTCCTTCCTTTATAATAGTTCATTATCATCAATATGTACACATGGTGAGTTACGCTTTAACCACATACATGCTGGCAGCAACAAGGCATGCCCTGTACGGAACTCAGCAAGAAAAGGGTTAAAGTTCACTGTACTATCCCTGGACAGCATACACATGATAAAGTGATGAAATTAGTCTTCATATATTCTCTATATATATGTTCACCGACTAATGTCATGTTATTGGAATTGGTAATGTACAGTACTCCGCAAGAAAAGGGTTAAAGTTCACTGTACTATCTCTGGACAACATACACATGATAAAGTGATGAAATTAGTCTTCGTATATTCTCGATTACGTTCACCGACTAATGTCACGTTAGTGGAATTGGTAAGGTAGGAAAAAAACAACTCATTCAAACAGTCCAAATATCCTGAAGGACACAGCATCAAATGCTTCACAATACATGATGCAGGCCGCCTAGATCATTCACCCATCATGCAATGCTTGCCATACAAGGTGTCAATGAAACACATGAACAACGTATCTGTATTCCCTCTGTGTTCCCCGCATCTGTATTGCCGCTGTCACAGCCCTCACGTAGACTTCAGATCAAAATGAACAATCAATATGACCTGACCTCCCATAATACGAAGGATAACAAATGTTATTCCCATATTATTTTCAAATTGGGGATTCAAATATTTATAAATCCCGTTTACTGGATATTCCCCAAATGCCTGTCAAACCCAATGAAATTTGCGAGTGCGAGTATTTTTCATCTTGCACAGCTTCAATCAATGGGTCTCACGGCCCAACGCCACGATCGCGCTACCTTTGAACAGCTCTGGTAATCAGGCAATCGCTCAGCCCATCATGCCTATACCTCAAATTCCGACCGAGCTACCGTATGTTTAAAAAAAAAAGCATATTAAAAAAAACTAAACTAATTTGGCCAATTAGCTGCCATCAATGGGTCACATGATCTTGCATCTGTTAACAGAGTACTATGAGTAATTGCGAAAACACAATAGTTTTGCTGATCATACTGACTTTGGGATGTGTGTGTGTGCGCGCGCGACGCGCGTGCATGCATGTGTGTGTCCTCTATAAGGTATGTTTGTCATGTGTACATAACTAAGCTCCCAAAGTCCCAGGCTCGGAGGTAAATTGAATGATACACACTGATACATAACTGGGAGGATAACACATACTTAAGACATACCCAATTGCTCAAATTTGTACTTAAGTAGACTTTAAGTACACTAATTCAAGCACCTATTGCCTCTGGGGTCTCTCGAGTGCTGCATTAATATTTCATGAAGGTTTGCGCGCGTACAATTATACCAACGAGGAAGAGTGGAGCTTCATTACGCAAAGCAAGGAAATGTCTCCGTAGGAAAACCGTGGTTGGTAAATGATCCATCCAGATTTACATGCAGCTCAATTCCTCCTTGAACCCGTTATTCTATTCTTATCTCAACAACCCAGACAAAAAATGTCTTTCACCATCTCCAATGTCCTGTACGCAAGCAGAGATAATTAGCAATGTTTGGACAATACAATACAATACAACATCCGTTCATGGTGGCTGAACAGGTGATAGGATGGTAGAACAGGTGATAGGATGGTAGAACAGGTGATAGGATGGTAGAACAGGTGATAGGATGGTAGAACAGGTGATAAGATGGTAGAACAGGTGATAGGACGGTAGATTATATAACGTTCTGAGTTTGATCCTTCACCTTGTCCGCAGTGGAGAACACAGTGGTACGCTTTCACGAGGCTCTAGTATCCACTACATGATCATTGCATTCTCATATATCTGTCTCTCTGATAACTATGACAGTGGATAGCTAGGAGGCTTCAGGCAAAGGTGCCTGGTTCTATAAGGGTAGTGTTAGTGGCTGTAAATGTCATAAAGCTTATAGTACAGTGCTCCCTTGATATAACGCCCTTTGATGCACCACGGATTCAGAAACAACGCGGGGTCCAACATGGACCCCATTTAAAAAAAAAATTATTTAAAATTATTTTTTTCTCTCCAATTATATTTGTTGATATAAAGTGGGTATTATAACGTGGGTGGCATGTCATGGACCCCAACTTCAGCGTTATATTGAGGGAGCACTGTACTTCTATCATCCTTGGTTCATTTCCATCAGTGGTGTCGTGTGGATAGTACCATACATGATGGCTTCAGGTTCTCACCCCACCAGAAACATGTCAGTACAAGAGCAGTACAGGCTATCATTATCCTGAAGCTCTCGCATCCACTATGAGACCATAGCGCTCTCGTAAGTTCCAGATCATCATGTATATTAGAGATGGCTACGAGAGTTCTTATGGTCTCGTAGTAGATATAAGAGATTCATGAAACGATACCCAGGGGTACAGCCAGAACAATGAAAATCTTCAGTTTAGTAACTTTATCTCTACACAGTATTGAAGAAAATATCATACATCCTTTAAAAAAAAAAAAAAAAAGGATACAAAACATATTTGTACTTTTATCATAAAAGATGTTCCAAGTTTAAAATGCTAACACTTTAGTAATACATAGACGTCATTGTTAAAATTACTGGGAATGTATACTTTTTGACGAGCAAACACACCAGTAATCCAGTAATCTATCTACCGTACTACATGTTCCCATATCTTCCTCTAATCCTCTCCCCCCACCCCCTCCCCATCCCCCATTTCTCTTTCTGTATCTCAAGACTCTCTTTCCTGCCATCTGTAAATGACATGTCAAGATGCCCATTCCATCCTCCCCCCCCCTCCCTTCTCACCCCTACCCCCCTGTTCCTGGATCACTCCTTCCCAACTGCATGCATTTAGCTAAAGGGTGCGTCCAAATCAAACTTCATTAAACACGCTCTAAAATCAATAATACGAGTCGAATTCTCTGAAAATTTGAGTCTCCCCTAGTCCATGCAGTTAGCATCCCCCCTCTAGCTGCATGTCGTATTGAAAACTAATTATGGCTTCAGTTTTGTTGTAACTGATCGCGTGGGTTAGGGCCTTACTTTCTTCTTCCAACATTTTGATTTTCACCTGAGAAAGAGAGAGAGAGATAGAGATAGGGAGAGATCGAGACGGGGAGAGATCGAGATGGGGAGAGATCGAGACGGGGAGAGATCGAGATCCCTATTCCTGTAAGGAAGGGAGGTTACATTTGAGATCTCCGCTGCGGTGACACCTCCATCCTGGGTGGAATGAGGGAGTAAAATGCTCCAGTGAACGAACGGATAGCGAGGGGAAAGTCTGCCGATTGATTGAGGAAGCAGGCAAGTTACTGACTCATCAATGCGCTGACCTTGGGCCGAGATACCAATGGTACAAACGCCATGTTAAGACCGGTCCCTGGACGCATGTCTTGCAGTGCAGGCAGCATTCTCTACTCCTTGAGAAGTATATACACACAAAAGCTGAAATTGTTCTTATGGTGTTGTGTGGATAGTACCATACATGGTGGCTTCAGATTCTCACCCCACCAGAAACATGTCAGGAAAAGCTGGAAATGTTCTTATGGTGCAAGCCAGCATTCTCAACTCCCTCAAAATGATATCTGTTTACTTCAAAACATAAATGATTAACACACAAAAGTATGTTGTAATAACTATAGATATCACATTGACCATCTATTGATTTCCTGAATGTGTGTGTGTACTTTCAATCTTGCCGATACAACTTTGTAAATGAAAGTATGATGTATGTAGGTATTTTGTCTCTTACTTTTGCTACTGTGCCACCTACTTACGATTCTACTGAGACCACTGAGTATACACAAAAGATATACTTATATGTTGACCCTGTTAAACTATGTATTTTGCAAATTGCTAGCCCTAAATGATAGAATAACATTGCACTAATACTAAACAAAAGGTTTTAAGAATGCGTACACACATAGCTTTTGTCATTGAACAACTTCATTAATATATATTACACCAGAATGCCTGAACAATTTGATTATTTGTTTTATGGATTTTATTTTCAGGGAAAAATAACAAAAGGCATTAGAGGCTAACAAATATTGAAATGAAAGGATAATATTCAGCAGCTTGAACACACGGATTTATAGACATCAGGATAATGGCGAGAATGGCCATATCTTGAAACATGAATCAGTAATATTTCTGCTCAGAGCAATCATGAATCAGTAATATTTCTGCTCAGAGCAATAATGAATCAGTAATATTTCTGCTCAGAGCAATCATGAATCGGGTAATATTTCTGCTCAGAGCAATCATGAATCAGTAATATTTCTGCTCAGAGCAATCATGAATCAGTAATATTTCTGCTCAGAGCAATCATGAATCGGTAATATTTCTGCTCAGAGCAATCATGAATCAGTAAAATTTATGCTCAGAGCAATCATGAGATCAGTAATATTTCTGCTCAGAGCAATCATGAGATCAGTAATATTTCTGCTCAGAGCAATTATGAATCAGTAATATTTCTGCTCAGAGCATACCCTGGCAATACAACCTCTAGTGCTGAGTGACTAAATACCTAACACTGGTATTTGGTACCAGGTATTTATGTGTATTCATAAGTACATACCATTTTCAAGTAACTACTACAATAAAATCAGTACTCAAATCAGTTTACATCAAAAGTTAAATTGAGTATCAGTCCGTCTATTTCCTGAATTTTTCAATCTACTTTGTAGATGAAAGTATGATGTATGTAGATATTTTGCCTCTTACTTTTGCTACTGTGTCACCTACTTACGATTCTACTGAAACCACTGAATATACACAAAACACATGCTTATATGTTGACCCTGTTAAACTATGTATTTTGTATCTACATGTCTGGTGGAATGCAAGTTATACAAATGATTTGACCTTTAATTGGTCATGCGTGTTTGGCATCTAGTCATAGTCTTATTATGGACAATGTACTCATTGCAGTGTTACTTGTACAGATGTTCATGTCACTAAATGGCATATGATGGTATAGGAGACTATAGGGTTATAGGTCATTGGTGCCGACCTTCCCGTGACTGACTTGTCAATGGTATGAATGTTTGGTTTCCCCATTTCTTGTTGAAGCCTTTCCATGTTTTCTATCATTGACAAATTACATTATGCTGGTTGCCCTACCTCTCCTGATGGTAAAAAGGCCATGTACTGGTTTGCCCAATTTCTCGAGGGTGCTTCTGGCAACATTCCTTTATATGAAAAGACTAATAATCAACCACTACCATGATGGTTGCAACAGAACAGGCTGAATTGATACGGTAGTATCTTGTAAAATAATTGCATTTGGTAGGTGCTGAATTCACATGTTCTCCTGCTTTTAACATTGCTTCAACAGTAACAACTTCAGTAGGGTTAATTCCTAATCAGAGGCATAATTACAATAGGATAGGTTTTTAGAATAACGCCTATGACATTTTCCTCGACACAGATTTGCAAGCTGATGAGCTAACCGCTGCACATGGCCAAACATGGACATACAGACGCACACGTAGAAATGCTGCCATAATGAACGCTAACCATGCCATCATTACTACCACGACAACACTACATTGAGCTTTTACCGACTGATTCCCAAACGTCCTTGAAAAGGACAAAGGTGCAGTACGTGTTCTGCAGAAGATGGCGTCAGATTCGCTGTAGGATTTTTATTTTTAATCATCCTACAAGGAAGGTGAAAACATAAACATATATCTTACCTGGGAACTGAATTTACGTAAAATGTTGAACGATCTCATGGAAATTTAATTTATTTCTTCAATGTTTTCAGAAAACCATGGACTATTAATTGATCATCTCATAGAAACATAGATCATGTAGATGTTTAGCCAAAAGGCAAATATTGAATGACATACTACATATAAAAATTGATAATTATATATAAATACATATATAACATTGCATAATTTCAATAATATAGAAAATTGCATGATTTCAATATATTCTGTCTATACTTCCTACAATATATGAAGAATACATTGTATGTTCGTTTCCTTATTTATTGTACTAGAAATACTTAATTTTCAATTCGTATCAATATATCATTTGCGAGCACAATTACGGCTGGTACACTATGTAGTATGAACTCGCCACTCATGCCTAAATGGTAATGAAAAAATGCCAATATGACCCTTACAATTTTTTCTTGCTCTACAAGTGCTAGCAATCACCACGGTGACTTCTTTTTTCCACATGACAGAGTCATTTAAGGCAAAATTGCAGGAACATTTAAAAAGCCTTTCATTTTAACCGTAATGAAAAAATTTGCAATCAAGAAAAATGACACTATGCCATGGTGAGTAGTGTTTTGTCAGCAAGTGACAGTAATCCTCTTAGCTTGACATGCTCTGCACATGCCAGAAAAAGTGCCGCTGCCCATGTCGCAAGTTTCCTGCACGAGCGGATGGACAGAGGCAAGAGGCAGCTGAACAAGCCGCCAGCACGGCTAATGAGTGCCCTCGTCCCCCCTCGTCCCCCGTACCAGTGACACATGGACGATGTAACAGTGACACAAGGAGGACTGGGAGAGGAAACCCAGAAGAAAGGAAAAAAATCCGTCAAATTACGCTACGTTCTTGCACACGCTTCCTGTTGGCGGGCGAAGATGAACGAAGCCATGCGTTGACCGTATATGAAGTCTCATACTCACTGCACACCCACTGCATGGATTATATGTACGTTTAATTCTGAATATCGGGGATACGACGCTGGGATATTACGCGACGTCTTACGTAATCAACGTTGCTCGCATGCCGTTTCGGTCCCCGCGCTCTCCTGGCCTGATCTTTTCTCTCCTCGCAAGTCAAAAGAGCTCTAATCGAATCTGCGCCCCTACACACACACACGTCATTAGCATGCACCTGACATGTACGCCGCGGCCCTCACTGGGCATGTCCGTCTCATAGGACCGTTTTAATTGGCTCGCTGCGCAATCACACCCTGCTTCGGGTTACGTTGGGTTCTGACCTACTCTGACGACGGCTAACATCAGTCTTACGTTTCAGCGAAGAGTTGTAAATATTACACAAGTGAATTGCGAGGAGAATCAGGTAGTGGCAGTGAGAATTTACAACCATTTTTACCACAAAATCTTGTGGTCGCTTCAGAACGGAGAAAATCAATACCTGACAATTACCACTTTATCTCACAACTTGTAGTAAATGGATATCGTCATTAAGTGTCTTAAATTGTGTTTGGCTATGAAATCAAATTGTGTTACATTGTTGGCTATGACATCAAATTGCGTTACATTGTTGGCTTCAACATTAAATCTACATTCCAGATAATATTGATACCGTAATAACTGTCAATATGAACACGTTCAAGCTTAATATGTCAAGGGTTTAAACTCCTGGTTAAATAAATAATATGTTACAGGTAAGGCGAATATACATATGGGCATGATCAAACTAAATATGTTAAAGGCTTAGATACTTTTTTTTTATCTTTGAGGACATCATATAGTTGGTATGATCAAGTTAATTTGTTCTGCCTCTTAAAATATATAGTTGGTATGATCTTGTTTGTTCCGCCTCTTAAAATATATATTAATAACAGTTTCTTGAATCTATAATAAGCAGGGTGGAAAGAATTTTCTAGAATACATACATACATACACACACACATACACACACACACACACACACACACACACACACAAACACACACATACATACCACACACACACACACACACACACATACATACATACACACAGTTACCAGCTTAGTACTGCAAATTTTTATCAAAACGTTAAAGTTGCACTATATCTAAATACCATAAAATTGTATTATCAAGATATCACTGACAATGTTAGGTATCAATAATTAATCTCTTTGAAAGATATCTATGCACTCTAGCTTCTAATGTAGGCACACACATCTACTGAGATTAGAATAATCCAGATCCAATTCTTGTATTAATATCTATCTATTATACACCATATCCAATGTTCATCTCATGTGATAATTAATATGGCAACATATCAACTGTAATAGAACTCACAGACTGTAAAGGCTTGACTACACTATCAAATTTTGTTCACAAAATTGACTTTATAGTGCACATGAGATTTAATTCATTTACCTTTACCATGCATAATGCTTTACTACACATAATGCTTTACTACATCCTGTTAACTCCACTGTAATCTCTGTAAACTACAGTATGTAAGTGTAAGCTATAATGTAATCTGTGAAAGTTAATATTCAACTATATTGTTCTCTCTGTAAACTACATTGTAAATGCATAAAGCCTGGCGAACATGGGCGTCTGCGTCGCCCTTGCGTCAGCGTTTATAGACGCAGACGCAACGCAGATGCAACGCTCCTGCTTCAAATATCAAAATCGTTTGATACCTGCATACAACGCGCATTCGACACAGACATGACGCAGGGGGGTAGCACACGAGCGTCTGCATATAGAAATGCAATAATCCAGACGCAAGCGAGATGCAGGCGCGATGCAAGCGCGACGCAGACGCTTGTGTGCGCCGGGCTAAGCTGTAATGTATGTTAGCTACATTGTAGGCTCTATTAGTTAACTACATATTGTATATGTGTAAGCTACATTGTAGGCTCTATTAGTTAACTACATATTGTATCTGTGTAAACTACATTGTAGGCTCTATTAGTTAACTACATATTGTATCTGTGTAAACTACATTGTAGGCTCTATTAGTTAACTACA
>JAVCKZ010064856.1:0-14763 GCA_034780755.1 Lepetodrilus elevatus
CAAGCGCAATTAGTCTCAGATCGAAATTCGTTTGTCCATTATCCAGGTCTATCAGCTGTGATATTATGCCTTTAAGTACTAAAGTATATCAATAGAAAGTCCTAGTCAGTATGAGTATTCCCGGATGAAATATTCATATTGAGTTTACCCGGATACAAACATAATATATTGAAACGGATGTCTCTAATTGTGAACCTTTTCGTTAAAAGAAATAAAGTCTACATTTCTCTCTAAAGCATTTGATGCTTCTGCAAAGATCAACAATGAATA
Organism: Lepetodrilus elevatus; assembly: GCA_034780755.1. Taxonomy (NCBI): domain Eukaryota; kingdom Metazoa; phylum Mollusca; class Gastropoda; order Lepetellida; family Lepetodrilidae; genus Lepetodrilus; species Lepetodrilus elevatus. Next base: position 271 of record JAVCKZ010064856.1, read on the forward strand.
CTAGTAATATCTCAGTAACGTGTGGTGAAAAGGAACATATACACAAGAACGTCAGTTTACCTAAGGCTATGTAGTGGTATATCATTCCACATATACAGTTCAACCGTAAACTAGACCTTGCAATATTTAACTTCAATACATTCAGACACCAAACACCAGCTGTATTTACGTTACCTACAAACACTGGCACAGTATCAACAGATATTTGAATTGTTAGTCCTGTATTGATAATTACAATACATCTTATCTTGTAAAAACATTGTGTTATATATTTCTCTGGAGAAAAAAACACACGAAAAATGACAGAAACAGACATATTCCAAATAAACATTTCCCAAATTGAATGCGGAACTGTTTAAACCCTCTGTTAATGCTGCAAGACGAATAACACTTCACAGTCTTCAATGATGTTTTTATGTGGTTGTGTTACCAGTCATGCACGCACGTCGTCTTCATCTGAGATACAGTGGTTCCTTAATGGGCGTGTATTGCCTCAAAGTTACCACACACAACCCACGTCAGGAGAATTGCAAGACAGCAGTTTTCTCTGCCTGTACTGCGATAATTTATCTTTACCGTCTTCAAACACAGTTACTATATCAACACAGTCACTATCTCTATATGGCACTCTTCGTGAAGATATATAATAGTACTGCATAGTTCTGCATATCGTCATGTGCTACCTTGTCCTGGCACACTGTATTGTAGAAGCCAATATAACGTCAGTGTCGTCAACATATTCCTGAATGGTAGCACGCGCTAAACAACAGAGTATCGTGTGTGTAGAACACCCAGCATATGTCAATATTGAAATGGATACCACAGTCTGTGTTTATGCTGATACAGTTCATATACCAGGAATCCTCCTCATACCAAGTCTCTGATGACATGTCCACGAGAGAACCTAATGATACCAGTATTCGCCACTGGGGTCCTCATACCGCATGTCTCTCCTCGGCCCTGACATAGGGACACCGGTAACGTTGGCCGTCTTAATTCCACCAAAAGGCTGACGTTTGCCGTAGCGAGACAGGTCCTCCTGACTGGTGATGTTCCTGGGACCTGCCGGATACGCACGTTGTTGTCGTTTGGACTTCTCTTTCCTCTCCTTAGTCAACCTGTCGTCCATTCGTCCCATATACATTGGCTGTGGATTGAAATTTAGAAGGATGTGGCCACGGGAAGACAAGAGCAGCTGAGATATTAGAACTATCTTAACTACGCACTATAAGTATATTTATCTATCTCATCATGTGTCTATGCACAAATAAACTCCTGTTGCTAACCTTTATTTGAAATACTTATCAGTATGGAGTAGTTTGGTTTAGAACCGTTTTCAAGATTATTTCACTATTATCAGGGCTTGTCAGTTTATGGCAGGAGGAAACCCGCAACCGTAGCGCTGTATGTTGCAGTAAACCTGCGAGCACCGGCTGGCACTGACAGACCAAGGGTGACTACAAGACCGTACACACTTGTCCAAACTACTGACCATGTCTCTGGAGTCGTGCAGATGTATGGTCTCCAGGTCCGGCTCGCTGATGCTCGCTTTTCTCTGGCTCTCCTGGCTGTTGCTTGATGTCCTCGACTTCTGACTCTGGCCTCCGGAACTCTTCTTTGACGCTGCAGGCTTCTTGGTCTGAAATATAGTTATGATTAAATGATGAGTGCCAACAAGATGTTACAGTAAAGTATTGAGAACTTTGCCACTTGTGTACATTCCAGACTTACCTTTTGATTTGGTCCGATCCACGCCGGCTCGGGACCACTGTATATGTGTTGCATTCGCTTTCTCTACAATTAGATATACACCATGTCATATACTAGTAATTAGAATTAACCAGGACATACACAAATGTACATTATATACCTTTAAGTTGGAAATAGCGCGAAATAGTGCCATATTATTGAATGCATTTTTGTTTTCCGTCACAGCGGAATTCGTTCGCGGGAAGATCCATATGAATGAACAATCATTCGGTTAGAGTTATTTGTAAACAACTGCCTCACCTCCTCGTCTAGATCTCTGCCCTGTATCCTGGGGTCAGCTAGGATCTCTGGCGGAGGGGGGTCGTAGTGGTCCACCAGGGTTAGCTTAGGCTTGGTCTTCAGAGGAGGAAGCTGTCCTGCCTTCTTCAACGGCGCTTTCTATAAACATCATGACCATCATCATCATCATCATGACCATCATCACCATCACCACACGACGAATTAACAACAACCAATTAATATGATCTTCATCATCCATCACTACCTCCAGTTGCGAGGATTATGATAGGGGTTATCAACATCATCATCATCATAAGCATGATCATTACTACATTAGCATCATCGTCATGATCATCACAACCAATACCCACAGCAGCAGTGGTGTTGGTGGTGGTATTATGACTTCTGATTATCGTCATTAAGGACGCCCTAGTCTTCATCCTGAATGTCTACTAATAGGATGTATGTACATCACCAAGTAGTACAAGACTTTAGAAACGTGTAAGTAGAATCACCTCTCCAGTCATGAAGTCTGAGAAGTGTAATGGCTGGGACTTGTCTGTTTCGCCCCACGCATGCGTCACCGGGGGTGGGGTAATCTCAGTGTTTGCCTGGAAGAGGAATACCATGAGCCATTCATCTGAACATGAGCACCACTTACAATGAACGGAATAGTTAGAGCCGTGTGTGAAAAACATGTTCTTACTGGGATGAGCTCTATTCCTAGGACTAGGACCTGGACTCAATTTTCGGCAATCTAATTGGCTCACGTGACCCAATATATGATTAAATTATTTCTCATAACCCTCTCCCTACCCCTAACAATGTGAGTCAATCAGATTGCCGTGAATTGGGTCCGTGTCTTGGTAAATAAACCATGAGTCTTGCTTGGCCAGGAAACCTACACTACGTAGGAAACGCCTCGGACTGATACCGTGACAGCTCAAGTTATCATGTTTACCTTAACTTGGGGAACCACGTCTTCATTGAGTTCCAGACTGGTTGCCTCGGACAACACAACGTGGCCTGAAGGCACCTTTGGCTCGTCAACCGTCACCTCACCGAGTGCGTTCATCAGCTTGATGTCAGACGCATCCACAGGCACGTTGAACTTCTTGGGAGACTTGGGAGACTTGGCGTCCAGGGAGCTGTCCAGGAGGTTGTTCTGGTTGGGGTAGAGTTTGCTGGCCAGAAGCTGCACCTGTCTGTCTGCCTCTATGAACGGCGAGATCACTGGGAGAGGCAAGGGGTGGATGAAGATTAAAATTAGTAATGGTGACTCGTTTTTTTACACAATTTAAACACAATTTGTCAGTTAGGATACTGAGAATTTATTTAATGTATTAATGTTTTTAATATATTGAAATACTTTAAATTGACTGATACAAATCGCTATATATCTTTAGTATTACTGGTACAGTATTTGCTATTATAAATTAATTAATTTATTTATTATTACACATTTATATAGAGCAAATAGGTATAGATGTTTTGACATTTATTAATGTGCAACAACGGTTTACCTTTCTTATCCAGGTCATTGACATGCTTATCATCTTCGTATGAAGAACTTGACATTTTCTGAAATATATTAGATATATTTTACAATTCTCTCGCACCCAAAATATGTTAAGAAATAGTTATTACATGGATATGAAACATAATACATGTATGCATGTTCTCCATGCTGAATGAACTGACAGGAAATGACAGGACACCCTTTTTGAACATCCTGAGTATAGGTATCGGCTCGATCAATGTAAAACCTTAACAATAGGGATATACTAGTAGTATAATACGTTGATGCTATGTAGTAGTATTACCTGATACGTAAAATGTACTTACAGAAGCATGATATTGCGAGGAAGACTCGGTCCCTGTAGTTTTGAAGGACTTGGCGCGGTAACGCCGTTTTCTGCTCTTCATGCCATCCTGAACCTGAAAATACCGACATACCAATAATGTCAAACAAAACGTTCATTATTATCATAAACATTAATATATGGATAATGTATTGATACTTTACTCCATCTGAATAACATACATGTTAGTTAATATTATAATTGTTTTCAATATGCCCGAGATTAAGAAACATTTTGAGTGCGATTTCATGCTCAGACTCGGGGATTTGTGAACACACCTTTGAGTTGAGCATGAGTATATACTCAAAACCTTTTCGCAATCGGGAGGTCATGTTTACAGAGTAGTTTGACACTCACCTGACGTGACACTAGGCAGTGGAAGATGAAAATGAAAAGTCCCTGGAACAACAATAGCTTAATGTCATTATCAGTCATATTTAATAACAGGGTCTTTATTCAGAATGCTAGAAAACCACCGTAGAAATGTCTTTCCAATTAAGCGGTGACCAGTCACATAATTGCGTTTTACAAATTGTTGATAACTTGGAAATACTTTAAGCATTATAATGAAATAATATTTCAACCATTGTACCATTCCCAATATTTTTCAAGTTCGTAATTATTAGAATTCTAACTTTATACATATAGGTATCGTTTCTTAAAGGTCTGGGGGCCTATTCTCGAAACGTTCTTACGAACTTCTTAGCCGAAGAACAGTTCGTAGCCATACTATAAGAATCGTTAAGATTGTCCTACGATCGTGAGAATGTTTCTAGAATAGGCCTCCTGAAATCTACTACGAAACCATTAGGACTCTCTAATACATGTGAATCGTGCACTTACGAGAGCGCTATGGTCTCATAGTAGATATTAGAGCTTTGAGAAACAATATCCTAGGCTTTAGGTTAATCAGTGATGGTGCAGGATTGTTAATTGCCACATAGTCCTATACTTACTTGTAGCGTATTAAAAACAGCAAATAAATATTGGAAGGCGATGAGGCCACTGTTGACCGAGAAGACGCCAAACACCCAGGTGACCCCCATCAGAGGCAATAAGACACACAGGGCTTTCAGGCCAGCTCTGCAATGTTAATCATGGTGGCGAGGTACATGTTTGAAGTCTTACAATTAAATGTAAATGTATATTTGCTTGTTTTTTAATTGCATGAATTACGAATTAAATCACTATTGATAATGTTCGTTTCAATCTTTTAACATCAGCCAAATAGAAACTGTTTCTTAAAAGATCAGATGCAAAATGATAACATTCATTAATGTAAATAGATTAATGTTCAAAGTATTCCTTACACAAATATCTGAATGTGATCGGGGTCCAAATATTTACTATACTGTTAAGAATATATCCATTTCGTTCAATTTTAATCACGGTATATTGGGATGACTTACCTCCCCTTTTCTATGGCCGACTTAGTCATCATGGCGGTAGTACTGAACATCGTCTTCAGGACGACGAAAACAATAATGAGGTTGGCCTGAAACACATGGGATTAGTGAATTAGATTGCATTCGCTGTTAAAAAGATATGCATATCTAGTGCATACCACCCGAAATGTTGATACGATGCGCTATCTGTAGAGATGCAAAAGAGATATCATCCTTGATCTGTCAGTACAAGCCAGTGTTCGCAGGTGTACTGCAACATTCAGCGCTACGGATGTTTCGGGTTTCCTCCAGCCCTAAACTGAAACGTGAACGAATCTTGAAAGCGACTCTAAACCCCAATTAAAAAAAACCCCACAAAACAACCAAAATAACTTTGGAATTCTTTGAGAAGGAAAGCTCACCAGAATTACTAGAAGTGCTGGACCAACGAATGCCCAGAGTAATCCACTCTCCAGTGACAACCAACAGCTGCAACAGATTGGAACATACATGAACAGTCGTAGATTATCATCTGATTATACAATGCGCTAATTGTTGTAATGGAAATTAAAATCCGTGCATTTGCAGAGGTGGATGTGAACCGTGCGTATTGCTTCAAAGAGATAAGCAACTGAACTTACAACTCGTCGTTTCCATATCCTTCTAGTTTGGTCACGCCGAGAGATATTCCAACCACCACTAAAGGGGCACCTGGAAATTGTGAAAGATGTTGTTCAGTTCAGAGTACTGTTGTTGTAGCGCAAGTGACATGCTTAGTTTGAACCATTACAGACTTCGATTTAATTTATTATAACAATTAACATTATTCTTTAAAATGGGTCCCTGAACAAAAACCCACTAAAACTTGGGTTGTCTTTAAAGATACTTGTCGATATGCTTACATAGGTACCCCAGGCTGTAATCAGAGATGTCTATAGTAACTGAGGCTTGTAACATTAGCATCCATTTCAGAGCAATCAGAGTTTACCCCACATTGCGCCCTAAGCTTAAATACTACCTCAGACAAGCCCAATGCCTATTAGAAGAACCCACACTCAAGGTATTATGCCCATCAAGGCTCCGGTGCCTCGGTACCAGCCTCAGATGAAAGCCTAAATACCTACTACAACTGTCCCTTACTACCTATCACAGATGAGGACAGCGAATCAACACCTCGTGATACTAGCCCATCTGAATTAACGCCTCTACTAGCCCAGGTGAATCCACACGTCAATTTACCCCCAGCAGGCTTCATCATGATCACTACCTACCCCAGCTGAGCGACAGGAGCCAGCGAAGACGTGAGCGTGTGTTGAAGACGTAGATGACGCTGACGAGAACCTCCACACCCTCCGCCAACATGATGAAGAAGACGACGAGGAAGAAGTAGTGCAACATGGCGGATATAGCGGTACACACGTCCTGGAATAGTAACAACATCAACATACAGTCAGGTAGACCTAGTATCATGATATAGTGCCATTTATAACTGCCTTTCTGAGTATGTACTATGTATGAAATGTAAGTCAATTGACACATAGTATATAGCAGCTTGGAAGATTGTGGTGTATACTATTAGTGGACTATAAACTGATTTGCAAATAATTACCTTATTTTCGGTTTGTGTAACACCTCCCAAAAATATGCAGTAGGCAATAATTAAAGCAACACACAGGTTAAGTAGAATGATGGCTCGGTCAGACTTGACATATCTGGAACAGTGTAAGAATGGCATCAAACAATGACATCAAACAATGGCATCAAACAATGGCATCAAACAATGATATCAAACAATGATATCAAACAATGATATCAAACAATGGCATCAACCAATGGCATCGAACAATGACATCAAACAATGGCATCAAACAATGGCATCAAACAATGACGCAACACGATGTCTGGAACAATGTAATACTGGCTTCAAACAATGGCATTAAACAATGACACAACACGACGTAGCACGTGACAAAATACTTACTATTCCGTTATGAAAGTAAGCCAGTATGATTTGAATCACAGACAGTGCAAGAAAACAACCTTGTATGAATTTTACAATGCTACGTTGAGATATAGGATATATTAAAAAAGCATAATGGTTGAAACAATTACCATATTCCTATTGTTGAATATATGCATGTATGATTATGTATTGTTGTCTGCTGTTTTTAGTGACTGTCATTATAAGAAATGAATGTTGAGTCATTAGCATTCATTGTGCCATGAAGTTAATGGGTAACGAGACCAAACTTTACCATGAAGAGCTGAACATGGTTATTACGGTATTTTCTACAGTTATATGATGAATATAATATATACACCTGGAAATAAATTACGCACCACCTTATTTATTTTATAGTAACATTTTATGTTTTAGACATTTAAACTTAATGTTGCTATTTCCTAAAAATATAGACAATTCTCCATAAGGTACTTGTAGTAGCCTAGTTTTTGATGTTATCGACTTTCTGTATTTGCATGTTAAACATCACGTCTCCTCATGGGCAAAATCCAAGTTTCGGCTTGATCAATTTTCAAGCTGTTAACTTTCTTACTTTTGAATATTTCATGTTTGATACTAATAATGTTATGTCGTAGACTATCCTAAGTCACTAGGTGACATAGTTTGTATTATGCATAATGCGCAGATGATGTCTAGAGAACATGGTCGTCAATTGGCTAGGAATCATACCAGTGTCAGTCGTCTTGTAGCTAAACATGGCCAGACTAACAATGTCAAGAATATTCCACGTCCAGGTAGACCTCGAGAGTTCACGACAGGACATTACTGCAACTTATTTACCGAAATCGCTTCATTGCCAATTGGATACTTATGATTGTAAGTTGTACCTTATTATTGTCTAAGGACATCTTAATGGACAGGCTTAATTCGTTCCGTATTTTGATGGCCAACGATTATTACCAACAAGGCTAGACTTCATGGAAGGTAATGCCATGCCTCATTGTACAGGACCTGTAGTGGAAAATGTATGCCACACATGCCATTTCGACTCGACCATGGCCAGCTCTCATCCCTGATCTTAACCCAATCGAACATCGTTGGGACATTCTGGGACGCAAAGCAAGACAAAGAGACACAGAGCTGTAAACTATTGCAGAATTAACCCTAATATTACATGAACAGGTCCAGCGGATGGTTCAAGGAATTAGGAGACGTGTAGAAGAAGTTGTTGGTGCCATTTGTTAACACTTCCGGTCATGGCACCAAGACCATAGTTAAATGAGGTGTGATGTTATGCAATTTTACTCATTTCTTTGAAACTTCTGTATAAATCAAATTATACAAAAAATTATGTATATTTCGTATGGTTCATCTCTTCAATTGTCAAAGATTTCCATAAAACCTTAAATTAGCATTCCCCCATTCACAGAACGAAAATAAGTGATGTTTACATTTGACTTGTACAGTAAAAAATGGGTGGTGCGTAATTAATTTCCAGGGGCCGTATTCTCGAAACTTCGTAAGTCCTAAGAAGTTCGTAAGTACTAAGAATTTGCCTAACTGGGTTTCTGCTCATGTTAATTTTGGAACAGATCTTTTCTCACTAAGAAGTTCTTAGCTAAGAAGTTTCGAGAAAGTTTCCCACTGTCTGGTCTTGGTATGTGAATAATAATGGTAATGGATATTCGGAAATATAGAAGCTCGAGAAAAAGAGGGGAATATATTTCAGAAACGGCTATAAATGTTATGAATCAGATGAAATAATGTTAGAAGAATGACAGTGAGGTGACGTGTATACCTTAGTTTCTGTGTTAACATTGTTCTGCTCATTCTGCAGTAGAAGAGCGGCCGATTTGACGTCATCTTTCTTGGCCGCGATGTGCAGGGCGGGTAGTTTGACCTTGCCCTTGCTGTCGTGTTCCAGCAGCACGCTGACGACCTTGTCGTGACCTTGTTGCAGTGCAACCGCCAAGGGAGTGAATCCATCCTGGAATGTTAGGTAACAATATATAAATAAAAATACTAATATACTGAATTTTCATGTGCATGTACAATGATGATATCTGTGGGTGATTATATAAGGAGGACAAATATCAAGTCCTGTAGCTAAGGTATAAAATGTATCAAAGAAAAAACACTAGAACTGCAACAGTGTAATGATAGAACATATGCTAACATATAGAAAAACTGTAAAAACAGACGCATAAACAACTATGTCGAATCCATCGCTGTCAATTAAAAGTGATACGTATCCGTGTGACTGCGTTTCCTGCAGACTGCAGACATTGCCAGCTTCCTGTGTCTGTTTCAGCCAATAACAGCAAGACTCAGCAGCGAATCTACTTCAGAAAGATATCGACCTACAGCTAATCAATACAGCGGAATAAACGCCAGAACCAATTCCGGCAGAATCAAGGTATCTGGTCTCAACCAGGAGATATCCTATTACATGTAACTGATTAGGAACCGGGGGATGAAACTGACATGAGAGATACGATTTAAACCGTATACATAGGTTGAAAGCAGGAACTAGGGAGTCTTCTTGAAGATGCTTATTTCATAGTATCCAATAAGCTGGCTTGGAGTTTCGAATACACGCAGAATATGTGTCTGCGTGTCAAAGGTGAAAATGCATAGTATAGTGAGTGAGTGGAGTTTAACGTCACTGCGGGAATCTTTCACCAATTTGCGACAGACATAGTATAGTGTAATCGTATCAAAATGCTTATCACAAGCACCAGAATACTTTACAGTGGTTGTGAGTGAATGGTAATGGGGTTTAACATTGTGAGTGAATGGTAATGGGGTTTAACATTGCTGCGGGATTACAGTGGTTGTAAAAAAAACATGTAATACAAAATAGATGATAAAAACACAATATAAACACTACAGCACCGCAGACATTTGTTGTTCATGTGATTTAACCATTCACCAATGCATATTCTGCTTGTAATCGAAACTCTGAGCTGGCGTACAGCACAGCAATTCTATTTTTTTGCCTAGCATTAATTAGCATACGGTAATGATTCTGTTTTTCCCTAACATCCAAGAGCTCTGATAATTCTATTTTCCCCGAATATCCAACGATATAATGATTCTTTTTCAATTTGTATCCAATACCATAATGATTCCATAATAATCACTCATTCACTGTCATTTGATACACCGCATTCAATTTAAAAACTGACACCCAAATTCAGAATATGCTAACTTGCAAACTGATACCCCGACATTCAGGACATACAGGACGTTGAGTTTCATGTTGCTTGCAGACACTGTATTGTTAGACAAATAATGGGAAACTGTCACTGGAATATATCTGCACTTGCGGCAGGTTGTGCTGACCCATCTGGAGGTATGCCTGACAGATGTGCAGATGTTACAGATGTTACAGAGATGATGTAACAACTGACAGAATGTAGATGAGTATACCTCAGTAGCCAAGCTCTGGTTTGCCCCGTTTCCCAGCAGAAACTTGAGTACTTCGGAATGCCCTTCCTGGGCGGCCATGTAGAGAGGAGTGAAGCCAGCCTGGAACAAACAGAAGTGGGTGTTAGTGTCATACAGACAGTAGGTGTAGTGTCATAGGCATCGGGTGTAGTGTCATGTACAAATCAGTTGTAGTGTCATGCAGATATCATGTGCAGTATCATGTAAAAATCAGGTAGTGCCATATAGATATCAAGTGTAATGTCATAGGAATTAGGTGTAGTGTCGTGGAAAAATCAGTTGTAGTGTCATGCAGATATCATGTGCAGTATCATGGAAAAATCAGGTGGTGCCATATAGATATCAAGTGTAGTGTCATAGGAATTGGGTGTAGTGTCATGGACAAATCAGTTGTAGTGTCACATATAGATATTGTGTGTAGTGTCATGGAAAAGTATAATGTAGTGTCACGTGTAGAGTCATGCAAACATACGTGTCCTTCAGAAAATGTTGTGTAGTGTCCCATAGATATCAGGTATGGTGTCACATACATCAGTTGTAGTGTGATTGAAAAAGTTAGATTTAGTTTCATACATATCAGGTGTAGTGTCACACACATAAAAGGTGTAATCTGATATGACATCAAACATGTCAAATGTAGTGTTGCACAGATATCAGGTGTAATGTCAAAATACTTCACAGCTATAATTCTGATTAACCTAGCAGGGTGATAGTTAATAATGTGTTACTTAGCATGTGTTTTAACACTTGCACCTACAGTGTCATGTAATGTCTAAGTACAGTAGATTGGTATGTTATTCTAATTTCTACTAAAATCATTTAAAAAATAATTTAGCACCAACTTAGAATGAGCAAGTGATTATGGAGCTTAGCATTACTGCGGGAATCTTTCACACATTTGTGACGATACCAACTTACAAAACCAGTCAGTGCAATGTGAATTGATTATTTTTTTTATTGATTTATTGTTAAAAGTGATATTCTTTTAATATTTACCTGAAAAACTCAGATAATATTGGAAAAGAAAAAACACTCAGGTTAACGAGCATCTATAATTATTTTCACTTCACTGGGTTACTAAGCAGGATTGTGGTGGGTGACTTGTGGTGGGTGACTGCCAGATATAACACAGTAGCACACACCAAACATCTGCAGAGTTGGCAGTGGAAGCCAGACCACTCCCATCTAACAATGTGTTGTGTATTACTCCCAGGCCAACTCATTTATTGTTGTTGGCATGACAACGCCGTTACCTCTGACCTTTACCTCCCACAACACATTGTGTGTTATGTATAGTAATGTCACAGAGTTCCTGATTACATTCATACTATTCATCTTGCTGATGAGACTATAACCCTCTCCATGTTGGAGGCAACTGGAGATGCCCTAAAGACCTGTGCCTGTGCCTAATCCATCAGGGAGAGGGTTAACAGTGATTAGGAAATCACATCATATGCAATAGCCTTTAATGAAGTTATATTAATGATATTCATCTAATTGTTTCAAATATTTTATATAATGAAAGTAAACATAATTAAACAAGTTTGTAAATAGATATTATTAATTTAAGTTTTACTATATCAATTGACATTCTTTACATTGATAAGCCTAAAGAATGTAATTTTACTTAAATACATCAAAATAAATTACATTTACTCCATTTAAATAAATTAAAATAGATTACATTTATGGTTTGTCTCTCATTGAAATATTATGATTTTTGCATAATAAAATTGTTTTCCATAATTTGACTATCCACTATTCGACAATGAGGATTCAAGGAGTACCGGGTAATGCATTTCTTTTCAACCAACGTCTCAGTTTATACACCACTAACTACGGTAGAGGTATTTCTAATCATAGATCAACGTGCAGCATACTGCAGATGCTTGCACATGTTACTGTGGTGCATTCCGTTTGGCAACTGTCTACAGCAACCGGCAACCTTACACTTCCACACGGCACTGACTAACTCCGCCAAAGTCTGTGTTAACAATATCGCGGCACAGAAGAAAACATACTTCAACTTTTTCTACAATCAGGCCACAGGGGTATTCCTTGATAAACACGTCTCACATCTCTTTCTTGTTTTAAAATAGAAGATGATGATGTGTGTGTAAGCTGCTAGTATATATCTCCTCATTATTATTATCAGTTTTGAAATCTCATTACAACAGTTATCAGCCAGGAATACCTAATTTTATATCATAAATAGGAAATACACCGAGATGCAGGAGAAGCTATAGCAGCTAGGTTAATGATTTACCAGCTAGGGGTCGGGTTGGCAATACTTTATAACATTGTAAATTATGTAGTTTTCAGAGGTTACAAGATTTAAATCTTGCCTTCAAATTTGAACTCAAAATACATTTTTACTGTCATGAGTTTCCTAGCTGGTAGCTGCTAGTCAGTGTGGTTTTTTGGTGTTATTCCTAATATCATTTGAAAGTGCCACTGAACGTCTTTGCTTAAATAGTAGGTGCTATATAAGTTCATTGTAATAATTGGTGTTGGTTTTTGTTGATGTTGTATGTGCTATATAATTTCATTGTTGTTGTTGCTTTTCTTCTTGTAAGTGCTAAATATGTTCATTGTTGTTGTTGTTATTTTGTTGTTGGAGTTTTAGGTGCAATGTATGCAAGATAGAACTCTTGCAAAACATTATTTGCCAGATAACAATAGACACTGTATGATTTCACACAGTTTTTACAACACATTAATATGTCCTGAGCTTGGTTATTAACTGACCCAAGCTTGGGCATTAACCGACCTGAGCTTGGACATTAACTGACCCAAGCTTGGGCATTAACCGACCTGAGCTTGGACATTAACCGACCTGAGCTTTGGCATTAACCGACCTGAGCTTGGACATTAACCGACCCAAGCTTGGGCATTAACCGACCTGAGCTTGAACATTAACTGACCTGAGCTTGGACATTGACTCGAGCTCCGTTCTCTATCAGTATCTTGATGATGTCTTCGTGTCCGGCCAGGGACGCAATATGAAGGGCAGTGTTGCCTTTCTGAAACAGGAAAACATCAGAAATAAACGACTGCAATTCTCATACCCAGGAGCAAACATCAACAGAAATGTTCTGAATAAAATACATTAACATTCTCAACACTGGACAAAGCTATCATATCCGGTCTGACTTCAGGTTTAACATCTGCACTTGCCACCGGGTGCTGTTGTGATCTTCAGGGATCAAGATATGAAGGATAGATAAGCAGGTAATTGATATATGTTCCAACATGTCTTATCTTAACCGGATTAGATGGCTAGAGCTTCCTAGCTATGACTACATTGATGAGATGCTAGACATCAACTGTTAAGTGGCTAAAGTTCACGGCAATCTCCTTATTGCAAAGTATTTTTATTTATCTCAGAAAAATTCTAAAAAAGTCCAAACTTTAAAGTTATCTTCAGGGTTTTTGTGTTTGCTAATAAACTAATTTGATAATTATAATTATAACAACAATAATAATAATAATAATAATAATAATAATAATAATAATAAGTCAACTAATAAAGCGTGTTCAAAGTGCTATTATTACACTGGTCGATAGATTACTGTGCACTCATTTCAACTTCTCAACTCCCTGGGGAGTATACAATCAAAGCAGCCAATTGAAGGTTAACATTCTCATCCTACTAGGTCACATGAATTAATTGGAATTGTGGTCATAGCTATGTTAGTGATCATTTACGGCCAATCTACCAAGGCGCCTGGTTATGCCCTACCGATCAGTTATAGTAGTTAATCCAGTTAGTAGGGAGGCAGAACCCACATTTTTACAATTTCGCTCAACCCGAGAGAGTAATAGCAGCCAGTATGTTAAAATC
>JAVCKZ010064867.1:0-14757 GCA_034780755.1 Lepetodrilus elevatus
AGAGAGAGAGAGAGAGAGAGAGAGAGAGAGAGAGAGAAAGAGAGAGAGAGAGAGAGAAGAGAGAGAGAGAAAGAGAGAGAAAGAGAGAAAGAGACTCACGGATTGAATACACTTCTGACAGTCGGCTCAACAGCACAGATAACGTAAATATATCGTTATGAACACTACACGATTCCAATGGACCCACATGAGTAAATATGCACGAAGGGGGGAGTTTTGTTTTCTCCTACACTTACCCAGAGTCCGCTCACTGCAGGAACCAGAGGTACGTGTACAAACACGACAGCGGGATCGCACGTGAGAATGTATCTGTAACCTTCTAAACATTCGCTCCTGTATCAGTTGTACACATGCATTGGCCTTAAATGACAGATTTCACATTCAGTACAGATTCACACATATGGACATGAATTCAAGCTCCATCTAGAAGAAATAATAGTCACTTGCACGGCCAATTGAAACATACAGATGATAACACCAATAAGTTTAAGTTGAATACTAGATTATCCATAATCTCAGTGGATGAAAGTAAATAGTTTAAATATAAATTATGTTGATTGGTATTGTATTTATATGAAAGAAGCTGCTGAAATTATTTATCCTCTTATTCTCCGATAATCTAGACTTGCTTATCTGATCTAAGGTGATACTTTGAATAGGAGTATTTGGGTGAGAATAATGTGTGACACAGACTATATAGTTGAATACTAAGGCCTACGTATACATTTCTGTTATGTACCAGAATGTTTTATATGTTATCTCATTATCACACGGAATTTTGTATATTAGAAAAATGAATTATACTATCTGGTTACATATTGTACTAACTGAAATATGAGCAGAATGGGGTGAATAACTTTTACATTTGTCAGCACAGTTGATACACTCCAACTTATATTCATGTCCTCCTAACGTTGGGGACGCCATTACGTAATATATATTTGTAATGACCTCGATCCATGTACAGTTCTCTATTACAGAGAAGCTTTGCAAGGCCATGACCTCCATCATCTCTCTATCATCTTGAAGTACGGCTGAGATGTGATCTATATTCACTACTGGTCACTATGTCGACGTCTGGCAATTAATGCACGAGATCGCAATGTACGGAAGCGTGTCAAGGACATAATTATTCGTGATGGCGTAGGAGATGGAACGCATGACATCAATTGAAGGCTTCTATTTCACCGAGGAGGTCATGGTTATTAATACTCCACCTATTGTCAAGAATACAATGGAGATAATAACTATTTTGTATTGTATATACCAGAACGAACATGGGCGTATAGGCCTACGTGATATAGTTGCACCTGCGTCATACATAATTAAGTATAGATCAAGAAAGATTGTTTACTAGTACTTTTATGCAAGATATGGAACTATTTGAAAACGTGCAATTAATCCCAAATCAACCATAATTTCAAGCATCATATCGCAATCTTTCAAAATCAATCGCAAAATTACCACCCAGCCGCGTTACTTAATTAACGCTCAATCACAACAACTACCATAATACCGCGACACCCAATTAACACTCAGTCGCAAAATATACCTGCCAACTAAAACCCACATATCAACACCCACCCGCAGTACCTAACACCCGACATGAACCAAACATGGAATGCCATCCCGTAAACACTAGCACACTATCCAAAACATTACACTCAAAGATACCCCATAACACCAAACAGCAATATCTTATTCCAACAAACAACGACCAAGATAACACCCAAGCACAACCCCGCTATATCTAATTAACCCGACATCACATGGCCAGTATCAATCCTTCAACACCCAACTGTCAAATCCACCTGACACACATCAGAACCCTTCTATACAACCCTCTCGCACCGTCGACACCAACTTTAACCTCTAACCCCTACGCTTCCCATCACCGTTAATGCCACTCCAGCATCATACTATATTGGAAGAACACATATTTATACATTGGAAATTAAATGGACGGATGCTATATACTCCCTTGATAGTTCCGTAGCCAGAATATCACGCTGGGGTATGAATCAGGAAGTTCAAGGAAGATATCCATATAAACAGACGCTGTCCTGGAATGCGCGTGTGGCACTTTGTGGTATACTATCTGGATATTCTTCCACATAAGATAGCACGGGGACGTGTGGGTTCACAGATTCTGCACACACGTCATCCAAAGCATGGGAACAAGATTACACAGTTGCAATAAGTCAAAGGTTACTGCTATCTCATACAACACACGTGTCCTCCTTACTTCTTATCAAGGATATATATGACAATGCACCCGTGTTGGAATATGTATACAGTATATATTGCTTCTTATACCTAATTATCCGCAGTAAGAGACCACAGTGTCAAGATGTTGAGAAATAAATTAACATAGCAATACGCTTGGAAAGCATGTTACAATGATGTGTGTTTTATTGGTAAGGTAGAGTGGAGTAAATGATATTAAAAGACATGCGTATATATTGTGTAAGTATCTCTCTCTGTGTGTATGCATTTGTAAGGGTGTATGTACATGTATTGTATACGTGAATGTAGATCTACCAATGCGTGTGGTTTCTGTTTCTATAAATAATTCTTTATTATACTTCATGATGCATATGCGCATTTCTTATATACACAGGAGCAAATGCAAAACATTGGAACACCTTTCCCAAATCTATTCTGATGAATAAAATACGCCTAATTATTAATAAAAATATATTCTTCATATGTGTGTATTTGTGTTTCTTTATGTTAATGTGTATGTTTATGTGTTTATGTTTTGTGTATGTGTGTGTGCGTATATCTTGTTTTGTCTGTGAGGGCTTGTTTTCTGTATTTCGTGTGTACTTTGTGTGTATGTATGCTCACGTCTAAATACAATTGACAGATGACCTTTGCATTGTTTCCATCATCATCTATACATTCCCGTGATTTATTTCAATAAGTTTACCTTCTATACCTATACATGGCATCAGCATATCTATTCATGCAGCGCGTGCCGTGGTAAATAATTGACGATGTCAAACTGACAACAGTTTCCCGAAGACATCACTAGATCAATACTGTTTAAGACAATCTGTGTACAGCATTGACTTTCCATCAAGGATACGAAGGGCGTATCAATACGTACACGTCTAGAATATATGTACACCATTTAAGTGCCCATATTTCCAATACCGTCAATGGCACTATAGTTGAAAGCATCGAACACATCGGACGCCATAATGCTTGGAGCTATTCGTGTGTGAGGTCCCCGACGTATTCATTGGTATTGGCACCCCCCTTACAGTTCGATATTGGTCGACATTCCCTTCTGCAGACGGACTGCCGCCATTACAGAGTGTTCCTGCCTGTCTGCGAGGGTGAGCGTGTGAGAGAGGGAGAGAGAGGGAGAGAGCGGGGATACAGGCCACAGGATCCAGTCACACGGTACACGGCTAGGGCAGGCAGTGGTTGTCGTCTCGTGCATCTGCATCTCCCCGCAAAGTGTGCGCCATGATGTGCTCGCAATCAATGTGTACAGCTGCCGACCTCGCTAATTAGAACCCGGATGTGTGCTGCTTTGACATTTGTGTAGCAGAGAAGATGGAGGCAGGTCGAGGATGGTTTACTACGGTGTGTGTGCTGCTTCTTGGCATGTGCTTATTTATTCAGAAAGGTACGTATTAATTGCAAATGGCTTAATTCAAATTATATATCTTCTTAATACTGCTGCCTGTGTCGCAATCCTGCATGCTTAACATTGCAAATCTTTACGTTATATCATTACCGTTAGGATCGTTCCGACTGTTATTGTGATTTAGCTTATTTTTCATTATTTAATATATGTATCCTGATAGTCTTGTTAATCAGGAAACCCGTGTTAATGGCCATTGGCTTCTTCAGCTCCAATTGCGAGTGGTATTTTCTTCTGGATATTGACCGATTCTCGAGCTGTCTTCGTAGCAGTCAATAGTAATGTAGTCATGTCGTTCTTGCAAGAGGTCATATTTAATTCGGTTTTAGTGATAAGCGACCCCTCCTTCTTTCAAGCAAAGCGACTGCTATTGACTGGAGTCTCATTGATCTGTGTTCCCTGTGAATGACAGGCGTGTGGTGGACCTTCACAGGGAGCGTGTCGCTGTCAGGAGCGATCACCATCAAGCCCAGCCACTCTCTTGTGCATGCGTAGCAATGGTATAAATAGAGGATACTAAAAGGGGATATTCTTTCCTTTTAATCACAATTATTCGTCCATATTTTGGTACTTTATGAGAGTACGTGATCCCCGCGGAGACAACATTGTCACGTGTCATCAGGGTCCGATTCCGGTACTGTTGGAGTGAGATAAGTTTATATAACCCTTATGAAGAGTCGGATGACACGTTGCGAGGGTTTGATACGGTTACTCGTAGAACGAGATCAGCTTACATAATCACTATGAAGAGACAGAGATAGAGAGTTGGCTGCTTGCTTCCAGAACGAGTTATACTCTGGATTAGGTACGGCACCTCCCAATAGATGGTATCTCCCAATAGATGGTACCTCCCAATAGATGGTACCTCCCAATAGATGGTACCTCACAATAGATGGTACCTCACCTCACAATAGATGGTACCTCACAATAGATGGTACATCACAATAGATGGTACCTCACAATAGGATGGTACCTTCTGATATCTGCTTGAGGATATCCAGAGCTTTTAGAAGTAATAGCGCCTAGATAAACAGTGATGCCATTATCGGAGCGAAGCATACCATTAGATACTTAACAGAGTGTGTCTGTATCTTATCCAACGATACGACCTATATCTATGATAATTTCGTCGCAAAAGGGTGAACGATTCCCGCAGCGACGTTAAACTCCATAGTCACTCACTCACTATGATAATTACAAATATTAATGCTGAATTATTAAAATTGTTTTAATTCAAATTGTACAGTTTTCAAAGAACCCTATTCAAATCTCAGTTGCCACATAACCGCTTTTTATTGCATCCATTCGAGAAGAAAAAGACCCACACATTTGCGGAAATATATATACCAACAGCTGAAAGTTACTACCTGGTTATGTTCAGACTGTACATGCCTAGTCATCTTTAATCATGTAACCTTTTAAAACTATAATGACGGAATGGTTTGCCAAAGGCAGTATTCCAACCTTCACATCCGTTGTTGGCTCGTGGTACACCGGATATCATCACAAATGTGGTCTGTAGTTTCTCAAGTGCTTGATCCTTGCATCTTCAATAGCCACTCTAGGCTTGCTGGGGGAACAGCCTTAACAACATCGCCTGGTTTCATTCAATGTGTTGCCAGGCCATCTATTATAAAACATACGACGACATCCAACCCTATTAATTACTTACAATATACACAAAGAGATGCTTTATTTCCTCCAGGATTGAAGACATACATAACATATCATATCATAACATAATTATATGTTCAAATCATTATTAATGTTTCTTGAAATCGTGTAGTATTAGCTAATATGCGTGTACGTACATGTAGGCATATCCTATCTGCGTTCACAGGTGTAAAGCTCAATCTGTATTACAGTGTGCTACCTCTGCTGAAGTGATAGTGCCAGAGTGGTGATGGTTCTACAGATATGGCACGCCTTAACACGTAATACACCTTCCTTGGTGTCGTCGCCCTCTTACATAACATGTATTTATTACCAAACTCTCTGCTATGTGTTGACAGCCTGTCGCAACAGTTATAGCATTGAACTATGTGAATCATACCCATTTTTTAATGCCTAGTTATTATGACAAGTGTCCGTATGTTGATATTTTTGGCGTTTTTCTTGAGAAATGCCGTCTCCAGAGATTGTTCACACATCTGGAGACAATTCACACTGAGGGATGGGAAGGAACTATATGGTGTAGTCTTACATAAAGCAGGAGAAGACGGACATAGCTGGCTGTATGTGTTTATAGTAGCAACCATCGGCATTTTCTCTTGTTAATACACGCCTATTGTCTGCATGCCTGGCCAGAGAACGTGGCCTAGTTATTTGTCTGTAAGTACTGGAATGAGATGAACTGCTGAGTGGGCGTTTTGTGTGACATTATCATTGTTATTTACGATAAATATTACTACTGCTAGTGCTGCAACTGGTAAGGTGCTACAATAGTATTCTAAACACACTACTTCTTCTACTGGTACTACTGCTGATTCTGCTGCTGCTACTACTACTACTACTACTACTACCACTACTACCACTACTACTACTACTACTACTACTACTACTACTACTACTATACTTCTGCTACTACTGCTGATGCTGCTACTACTACTACTACTACTATTACTACTACGACTACTACTACTACTACTATACTTCTGCTACTACTGCTACTGCTACTACTACTACTACTACTACTACTACTATTAATACTAATACTACTACTAATAATACTATACTTCTGCTACTACTACTACTATACTTCTGCTACTACTGCTGCTGTTACTACTATTACTACTGCTGCTACTACTATTACTACTACTACTACTACTACTAATGCTGCTGCTGCTATTACTACAATTAATCCTACTACTACTGTGGCTTCTGCTGCTACTATTAATTATAATGTTACTGCTGCAGCATCTGCTGCTACTAACGGCACTGTTGAGCTACTTCTACCTCTACTAATATTACGACTACAACCACTACTATTACACGAGAATGGTTGGTCATTGACAATTCCATCGACCGGCTGGAAGTAGAATTGGTGAAAGATTCCCCCCTCTGTCCACACTCATTACATCTTTCCTGACCACGTTCCAACATTCTGTGCTTTAAAGCGTCCATCTGAGACACGGTAACTTCCACCATATTTAATTCCTCCAGTTTGTCGATTCTTACTATTTATAGCTCCCACTGATTTCACTGTTACCTCCGAAGTCAATCTCCCAAATATCGATTTTTCTCGTCGTCCCACGAAGCGGTCTTAAACGGAATAGGGTTATCCACTGTTCTTAGATATAATTGATGTCCTTCTTCGTGGCTCCCCCCTGACCTGTGTCCACCTCTGGTCACTCGTGTACACACGGCATTAACCTCAGCCTGGTCGCCGCGGCGTGGAGCACTCCTTGCCGGCGTTTTGTGTAGCGACTGTCATAATTAGTAGGACGGATCCCCGGTACCACGCCGGGCGGAGACGACGCCAGATGAACTCTGTAGGTATTGAGCTGGTCAGAATCGGCAAATATTATGTCGTCGCTTCGGCCTGTGCTACAACTGTTATTTGAACTGCCGTTCAATAATTTGAGCACTTAAAGGAAACAATCAGTCTTTATAAGCTCATCCCTTGATGCAGATGCATGGAGTTCATCTTGTACAGTGTTGAGTGGTCTTGGTCTGGGAATGATACACCTACGTGTGTTAGACTTAATGGAACAACTGAATGAGGAGCATCGCTGATGCACTGCTTGGTACCTAGGTGTCACCAAGCGCCAGGCCACACCAAGGTAGACTCATACGTACGTCTATCATGTACGTATCGATCTGCACCAGTGTGCTCCGCGACACCGATGCCATTACACTGCGACGGGTGCTCGTAGGAAACCGTAGGAACATCACTTCGCTGAACGAGAGGATTATTATACCATGTAGCCACCACTTCGGTGAACGCATTACAGACACGTTGGCTTGCACATATAAACATGTAGTACATCCAAGTAACGCGAGCTATGCTATGCCGAGTATCTGTAGCTGTGTACGATGAAGATTGTAGTCGAATATAAACATATATATTTACGGTATATGGATGGTGTTTCTCACACAACCTTCTCGTGATAAGAAGATTTCCACAAGATGTATGCCAACCTCTGAAGTCTTGTCTAGGAAATGGCTCGTAAATAATCGCCACCATATATCTTTTGGCAATTCGATGCAATTCAATGCAATTCAATTTAGTGAATGTATGTGATTGCTGGCCCACGAAATGCATTAGACAATTTCATGGTTTTGCTTGAAGGTCGTGCGATCCACCGCTGTGGTGGTGGTATTGATGGAAACCTCGAGTGGGGAATAATCGAAATCTGCTCTATAAAGAGAGACGGTGATTTAGTACGGTACTTTTCAGGCGTAGTACTTTAAACCTATCAAGTGAGATGAAGACGATTGCTTAAGATAGGAGGAATGGAACAGTGGCGCTGGAATAAGAGTGGGGTGTATGGTGGGACATAAGGTGGGCGTAACGAGGGGCGTGAGACATGACCGTGGAAGTGTGAGAGTACGTGATTGACAATGATAATAACAATCATGTGTAAAGTGTGAAGTGCATTTGCGTGAGTGTGTGTTGTGGGTAGTTATTATAGACATACAGTCAGCTAATGCATGACAGTGGCGTGTGAGCAATCTGTGTGTTACTGGTGGACTGTGGATGAGAGGTGGTACCGGTAGTGCGCAAAGCAGCCGTACATTTAAGTGAATAGGACATACCCGGTCATCCGGTTTGTCGGTGCATGGGAAATGCTGACGCAGCTTGTTATAACGGCGCGAGGCATGAAGCTGGAGTTTAGTTTAGTTTAAACATATTTTATTCACAATATAATGGGACAACACTGAGACTGGACAACACTGAGTACTGGACAACACTGCAGTACTGGACAACACTGAGTACTGGAGAGGCGACAGAGGTTATGTGCGGGTTAGGATAGACTATCCATAGTCACATAAATCAATAATATTTAACTTATAGCGATTGATATTATATTTATATAAAAGAAGCCCCTGAAATGCTTTACCCTTGTTCTCCAGTAATTTAGACTTGCTTATCTGCTCTAGAGGAATATTTTGAATAGGAGTATCTGTGTGAGAACAAGGTGTGACACAGACTAGGGTTAGGAGTGCTAGCAATGCATATAGACGTGTGAATGGGTTGGGGTGTTGTCGAGGCACACAGTGGGGTATGTGGGTGGGAATTGATGTCGATGATACGAATAATTAATTAGGCGCACCATTGCCAAGATACGGCTGAGGTAATTACCAGCTCTGCCTATGTAGACGTGATAGGATCATTGGCATGGATGGACTCTTAGCGTATCAATGTATGACTGCGTGGCAACTCATCCTCGAAACACAGGCCAGTATAGACACACTTATCTTCCGTCATAATGGCCTGGATTTCGAGGATGGTGACAACGTTGGTGTAATATATTTGGTGCAGTCTTTACCATCTCACTAATAAATATTCTCAGTATATATTTCTGTCGTCAACTTAACAAACTAGTTTATTATCAATTTACTTCTCGTACACTATGTAACAAAGACTAACTAAATAGCTTATATATATTTTCCTTTGAAATGAAGCGATAAACGAAACAACATAAACGTTATTATGGAATACCCACCATGACGACTACATGGTAATCGTCTCAAGGAGTTCCCTGCTGCTAACACACCTATTAACATCGAGTACCTGGTAATCAGCTCAACAGTGTCTTCCATAACTGTGTGCCCACATACAAACCTTGACGTATGCTGGAATGGCTAAAATTCAAGTCTTAATAATGAATGGAGTCTGTTGCTGCCAACTCCACTTCAAACTCCAAGTCTACTTGTGGCGAAATATATTAGTTACTTAGTGTGTTTACTCCCGGTGGAATAAGCGCTAGCGCCATCTCGGAAATAGCTGCATTACTGACACAGTTGCTGGCATTTCTTTGTGACCTGTGTAAGCGGAACCGTTAAATCTCTTATAAGTATGTGCACCTGAAGTTTCTGGTTTGAACGTTAGGGGAGAAAAACACTCCTTACTTCATAAAGGCCAGACACTATCTTATAAACACACTTTATCCAGTATAACATCTGGAATTTTCGAAAACCCTTCAGCGAGGAAATATCCTATTGAAAGACGTATACTTTATGTTACCAGCCGTATGATTCCATATATGAAAACGTATGATTCCATAAAGATGTTAATACATTTCATATACATGTACAAATAATAATTTTGGACAACACTTTTTCTTGTACTTTAATGGCTCATGATTCTAATTAAAACCGTGTTCGATACATTATAACGATTCCATGTCCATAAATCAACGCCAACAAGCATGGCTTTATTTAAATGAATTGCATGATATTTTGGGTGCTTTAGGCATTACGGAAGGGAAGCAGCATTGTAATAACAGTCCTCTTGTATCGCTGTACCGACTATTCTTACGCCAAATAAGATAAAAATTCTCCACTTGCAGACGTCATGGATGCTATATAAATATGAGATGAAGCCAAGCCACAGTCATCACGATACTTCTGCCCCAGTAGCTCAGGTCCAGCAGAGGCCTGCTAACTTTAACTTTGATTGCAGTGTTGAATTATTTGCATGACTACTGAAGAGAGTCGCCAACCGTATTGATTATTCCATGATACTTACTTCAAATAGATACAGTTGTTTTCATTGGAATTATATTCCCACGTTAATTAGTGAGTGTGGACGCAGTGATAACTTAAAGTCGAATTCAATATAGGATTTAGATTGTCAGAATCCGTGGAAGTGCTGGAACGCGGGAGCGTGTAGGACGTTCTGATAATGTCACGTGTTATTTATGGAACTCCACACTCGATACTTTTTGGAAGGAATCAATACGCCGGTGTGAGGAGTCAATAAAACGAAAGTAAAAAAGAAATCGAAATTACTACCTCGTTCTTGTCTGCAAGTCAAGCGAGGGTCTTGACGAGGAGACATTCCATTGTCTCCGTGCACTGTGATGTCTTTGTACTGACGGGCATGGCATTTTATGGCGTTTTATGGTATTTTATGGTATTTTATATTTTAATTATTAACGGTCCCAGTAAATATGTATATGGCATGCCCACATATTGAATTTGAAATTGGGAACATGTAGTTCAGATATTGGTATGTGCGTTCTGAAAGACCGAGTATCCATATCCATAGGCTCATCTAGTTAGGGTGTGATGTGGATGTGGTGCGGATGTGATGTGGATGTGGTGCGGATGGTTTATGGGTGGACAGCTAGAATACACAACCCTCACTCTTATCACATCCATCACGCTAGTGCGCACGCTTATACACATACATGCATTTCCAACTGACACGCACTCACATGTAGATACGGACGCACACATAGGAAAAAAATAGACGTGCTGTTTATCTTCACGAAAACAGAAATAGGTTGGCAGTGTTTACCAAATTCTTATCGCCTGGTCCCAGTTTCAACAGTAAAGCTAGTGTGATTAACTCATCTAATTAAGACTAATGAGAGTTGTCTTCCGTAGGTAAATACCGAACTTCCATAGGCCACATGGTTCTCAGTAGGATATAGTAGTAGAAATAAGTTCTTCATACCTGGGGCTCTTTACTTAAGTCATGTATCTAGATATATTATGATAGTATGTACATTTACATTTACTAACATATTAGAATGTAACTAAAGACATCACTCACTTGTAAAACCGCATTCAGCCTAACCAAGCCCATACTCCGACTATTAAGACATGGCAAGCATGCTGCCTATTTACTGCCAATAGTAGACATACTATCGTCAAGTTGTATGTACAGTTGCTGCAAATATATTTTTCTAAAATTAGTTTATCAAATCCAGCTGGTGGTATTTATGTTCAAACTATAAAGATGTCGACGCTGTCGTCGTCTAGGCGGGGAGCATTGATGCTGATATCAGTACGAGACTGTGTATGTCTGCCACTTGAGCTATGAGCAAGGCTATGTCGGGGTGTACAGGATGTATGCAACGTGTACTGCAATCCTATTGATCCAGAGAGTCGTTGTATTTTAGTACCGTTAGAAATACGGCTTGTAGATGAACAATATTTGGACAATTCTTCGAATGGTGATATTAAAGTTTTACACTGTTCCATCGCTTGCATATAGATCGCGAGTATGCGTCACTGTCAGCGTAATATTCTGGTATGGTAACGTTATATGTCAGGTAACGTCTACACACGGAAACGTCTCTGTTGGTATTGAGTGAGTGTCAGTTATGTAGTTTAATCATCGGTAAGTCAATAATGAATTGTAGGGTCGCTCAACTATTGTGATTGTGACGTCTTCCCCTGCCTACGCATGAGAATCGCCGTCTGCCAAGTCCGCGGGTTTAAGTCGGACGTGCCCGTTGAACATGTTCAGAAGGTGCCGTCACAATGGCGTCCAGAATATCACGTGACTGGTGGTGAGAAGTAGCGAGAAGTCGCGTCAGGTTACTCCACTTAGATGAACTGATCGGGGCTCTCGATGTTTCGATCACGTGATACATAATTCAGCAGAACTCACTGTTTGATGTTCAGCAGATAATCAATAGCCATGTCCGGCTATCCGAAGCCCCTCGCTGATCTACTTACTGGGAATACCTTTCCATGGGAAATAGCAGCACAGCAGACGCTCCTGGAATACAACCCATCCTTACACGTGTACATGTATACAGGCATTGCAAGCGTTTGTGTTGCATCGCAGCGTTTGTGTTGTTCCATGTCACTGTCTATGAACATCTGTCCTTCACCTTGCTTCTCGTTAGCAATGTACATGAATGCTTTATTTCAATATATATATGAATTTCTGAAGTTTATTGACAAAGTATGAGACAGCTAGTATTATGCGATATGTTTTATCTGGATGTAAAACTTGAGTCCAAGCCTGATCCTGTACCTTGATCCATGTACTATGCTTCTTCTCATGGACATTGAAGAACATTTTAATACATTTAAAAATGTAATCATTTAACGTGCGTGCGAGTAGCGGTGTTCTGACGTATGTGCGTACACAACTGGGTAACTCAGTTCTGAATATGGGTGGTCCATTTAAAATATACTTGAAGCTAACTATGCTTGTATTAGCTGTTCCATCCCATTCCACCTCTCCCTTGCTACTCCGACCTAACCTCCGATCGTGAACTCGGTTACAGTATTACCCCAAGGAGATTGCTGTTAACCGATTACCCGCAGCTGCAATCTACTAACGTCCCAGTAACCCAGAGATGCAGTAATGCGATTCTGTGAGAGTGGCAGAAGGCTCCATGCGACAAAACCTGAGATAGCTCTTACTGAGTTCATGTTGCGGAGTTATCCACATGTCTTGTCATTGATCTTATTAATATATGCATTGACGTTGTTCCGGTTCGTGTCCCAACATATAATGCTATCTAACAGGTGGATTGATCGAGGCAGCATCCATGTTGCTTTACACTCCAGGAACCCCACATTGCACTTTCACAACAATCCTTATAATATGGATTTAAGTTTAATTCATTTTTGTGAACACACTAGTGGTATAACCTGATACAACACCTCTGAGAAAGAGGCTAGCACCATCTCTATGTTAGCCCTGAGAACATCAATTCAGCAACATGAATTCTCATTGCTGTGCTGCATTCAACGCGTGTCCAATATTAGCAGTGGTAGACTCGGCACAACTCACCAGACAACATCTATGTATTGATTTAATACTAAAACGTAAACTGACTTAATCGATTTTTGATATCGTTGTTGTTCTAGCTTTGTGTCAATTATTTGATCACTATCACTAGTCTACGTAGAGCTAGGATTACTCTCGGCAGTTGAAAGCGCAGTTCTTCTGTATCGATCTCTCTTGTACGTGTGTATATATACCTGCCGTTCATTAATTTGTAAGCAATTCACCGCGGAGATATTTCTGGATAGACATGGTGACCTAGAGACATGAATATAAACCCAAGGTCGAATACCAGCAAAGGACGCAGAGATTTGTGCAATGGTTCAGATGAGATGTCAATAGAGCGTTTGATCAGGCTCCGAGATTGCGAAACCTTTTTGAGTTCGATTTCTTGCTAAACCTCAAAATTTATATGAGGATTGGTAAACAAAACGTTTGGGCTGAGCATGAAATCGTACTTCAAACGTTTAATAATTTCAGGTCCAGAATTACACACTGTAATAATAGTCAATAATGACTGTGATCTTAGTCATGCGTGAACCCTGACTAGCAACACGCCAATGATTCCGTCGGTTTGGATTTCTATAATTCAAAGGTATCCCATTGAGATGATAGTTTTGTCTAATATACAATACGTTGATGTAATAGCTCCTAGACATGCAGCGTACGTGTATTTGTGTATATATACACACAGCTATGTACACACAGTCATAATTATCTTCATGGCTACTCATCAGTCATCGAATACGGTAGTCATCAGACCGCTGAAGACCGACGATGTCTGATCTCCAGATACCGGCTATGGTCACGGCCTTATCGGCATCAGCTACTCATGCTGTTGCTAGGCTGTGTTATGATATTAATCTAATGAATTCTCTATCGCGTGTCCCCTCGACCGACATTCACACAACGCTGAACGAGTTCCTCATCTCCCGGGCCGTGCTCGGAGCTGGTGGACACTAGGCTCAATCTCAGGGGTATGTTTGGACCACCTTGCAATTCCCTCACGCTTAGCCAAACATAGTTAGGTGATGACCTTTCCACGCTGTTCCCCAGATAGACGCTTTTAATGCACTTGGTCGTGTGTCCATGTGTGTCTATACAAACCGATGTTTGCCTTGTTATTAGTTTAATTGATTAGTGGTGTGTATATTGATCAGATTGGTCTCTCGTTGAAAAATTGAACTTGACACTAGAAGTATTCCAATGTTCGCATAAGATGCACCTAAAGATTATAATATATGCAAAGCTTAAGCGACAGCGGGTCAAACGACGTATTTACCCAACATACTGATTGGGTAAATGTATGTATAGTAGATATAGACAATAACCCACGAGGTACGAGAGATTACCGATTATCTTTCACGAGTGAAATTAATGTAGTAAGTCACGAGCT
>JAVCKZ010064878.1:0-14755 GCA_034780755.1 Lepetodrilus elevatus
TGTATGTATGTATGTATGTATGTGTGTATGTGTGTGTGTGTGTGTGTGTGTGTGTGTGTGTGTGTGTGTGTGTGTGTCTGTCAGTGTGTCAGTGTGTTATGAATTTCTACTAGTCTTAGGATACCTTTAGCATGGCCCGGGCTAGAGGACTAGTGTTAATTTCGATCCCTGTGTGTGTGTATGTGTGTGTGTGTGTGTGTGTGTGTGTGTACGCGTGAGTGCATGCGTGTGTGCTATATGCTACAGGTGATAGTGTTACAGGTATCTGCCAGTGTTACAGACAGCAGTGAAAGTACCGTACATGTTATTTGTTTCAGATTGGCGAAGCTCTGCAGTCCAGTGTGAGTCCAGGACTGCAGCTGTCCGTGATGAGTGACCCGGCTGTACCTGACACCACCGTCTTCTGTCAGGGAAACGTCCGCGCCTCCCGTAAGCACGTCTTGCCCATTCTGAAAGCTTTCCTTAATGGTGAGCGACACGTTGATGGTGGCAGTGACGCGTGTAACGAGGGCACCCCAGTGGCAGGCGGTGCCAGCTCGTTAGCTGACGTCTGTAGCGACGCGACCAACGACCCGAAATCACAGAACGGGGGACTGGATTTGTTGTCACCGGATACTGCCAGCTCGCCGCACAGCGAGACAAGTGCATCCTCTGAAGGACAGGTACGGAGCCCGGACAATGACGATGGCCATTTGGAATCTGTGTTTGAAGACAGGGGTGATTCTGCCACCGTGATGAGATCTGACGACAGCTCTTCCGATAACTCTAATTCCAATGCTTCCCATGTGATGTCAAGAGCGCCTGGGGACAGTAACGAGCAAGGCGCCCAACGCGACAACTTGGATCCATTTTCACTGCTCGCTCTCCCTGATAATGAGAACGGTATTGCACATAATCCTGACCCATCAAATTTCATTGATAACCTGATCGATACGAAGACAGACGACACGGAAGTGACAGAAGCAGACGGCGGCTCTCCGGACCGTCTCCTGGCAGGTATGGACAGCCCTATGGAGTTGTCATCCGAGCAGAACTCTGGACAGGCATCTAAACTCTCCAGTTACCCAGAAACCCCGCCCAACAGTTTCAGGGATGATAGCTTTTCTTCCTTCTCGCAGGGGCACGATCTACCCAGCTTTAATAGTTCAGAGATGGTGGAGAGAATACGAGTTAAAAAAGCATCTCTGGAAAACGCTGATGACGTGTTATCTAGCTTTAATGACGAGGAGATTGTTCAGGATGCGGATTCTACGTTCACCCCACAGAACAGCTACGCCGAGAGCAATATGGACAAATACCTTAAGGAAACACATCTGCCAAGTTTCTGTAGTTCTGAGATGGTGCAGCGTATTAAGGAAAAGAGGTCATCCTTTCAAGACGACGCAGATAAGGAGCCAGAAGACCCGTACCCCTGGACACCCCCAAACAGCTACGTGGACACCCATGTAGGCGGTATTCACCATGACTCCCTCCCCAGCTTCAACAGCGCGGAAATGGTGCGGAAGATACAGGACAAACGACAGAGTCTGAATTCTTTGGATGAGAACGAAAACGAACCTACGGGAAACAGCCAGGCCCAGGACTGCCCGAGCTCAGTTCCGTACACACCTCACAACAGCTGTAACGATGGCGAGGGTCTACAGGGACGGCACCTGGACATTGCTGAGGTTGTGGACAAACTCTCGGGTGCTGAAGTGGCACGGGACGACACCGCTGTCAACGTGGTGTCTGGTCAGATGTCCCAGGATATGTTGGCCTCACAGAGAAGCCAGGGTACGGCGGGTGCCACGGGGAACGTTGTAGCGGCCGGGCTGGCAGATCAGATGACTCGGCCAGCTGGCAGTGTATGTGGTGGTGGTAAGCTGGTCAATGGAGACACGGAGGTGTGCGCTGAAGTGGACAGGCTGAATAGTGAAGGAAGTTTTCCAGCCAGGATGTCGAATGATGTGAATAAGGATGAGATGAGTGAGGAGGCCATGAATGAGGTTGCCTTTGCTCTGGCCAACGAACTCATTCAAAATGCCGTAGAAAGTTTCAGTCCCGGTGTACAGGCTGCTAAGTCTATAGAAGAAACCTCTGAACCTGTGGTTGCTGCTCAGAACATTGCTCCTGAAGAAAGACATACTAATTACCCAGTATCTGCTGATAGTAGAACAAAAACGCTGAATAAATATGATACGAACAGTATTTCTGTGGAAACGGAGTATTTACCTTCAATGGACCCATTCCATGGCAACATGGACATTGTGGATAGCGGAGGTCTGGAGACGGATGCGGATAAGGAAGTGGCAGAGGGGTCGTCGTTCCGGAAAGTCAGCGGTCAGGAGGGCGCAGCTATGATGAGTAAGATTGTGCACGACCGTGACAGGCTGGTGGAAGCCGCTACAGGCTCAGGGTCTGACATATTAGAGGAGACCATTACAGGCTCGGGGTCTGACAGACACGTGATACATGTGGACTCTGACCTTGACCTTAGTTTAGACGCGAATGACGCAGACGTTCAGCAAGGTACTCAACGGAACAGGAAGGTGATCCATTTGAAAAGCGAAGAACGATTTCGAGCTGACACCACTGCAGACCTGGATGACAGCTTGACCTCAAGGGAAGACAACTCCGACAGCGCCGAGTCCCGGCACCACTTCAGTCAGTCGGGAGACGAGAGGAAGGAAGTGTTTTTCACCTCGGCAGGACGTATTAGTATCTCGGCAGATCAAGATTCACAGGTAGGATCAGTCTCACCCAGCTGTAGATCTGCACCTCTTGATGTTGACGTCTTCCAACCTCTTCCTGAAGCTTCACATGATCCTAGCATGACCTCTGGTGACCCCAGCTTGACCTCTGTTGACCCCACCTCCTGTACCCCTGCACAAAGCTCTTCGTCACCCACAGGTACCACCCACATCCCTCCTGCTGCATGTCCTATGTCCTCACCCCCCAGCAGTGCCAAGACAGACACACCCTCACAGGTGAGTAGTGTAATGTTTGCACTATGTACTGTTATACCTGCACTATGTGTGCAATACCTGCAATACGTCTAATACCTGCACTATAGTGTGTAATACATGCACTAGGTGAGTAATGTGATACTTGCACTATGTCTATCACCTGTACTATACATGTACTGTAATAACATGTGCTATAATGTGTGTACTGTAGTACCTGCACTGTGTGTGTAATACCTGCACTGTGTGTCTAATGCCTGCAAAAGAGACGCAAAAATAATAAATAATAATGTGAACATGTATATTCTGCAAAATCCATGCTCTGAAGTATGCTCAGTCATAGCGCTACATTATTACCCCGGTGAATGGATCAGTGCACTCATTTCACCTTCTCAACTCCCTGAGTACCCAAACTGTCAGTTAAAGCACTAGAAGGCTTGCATTCACAATTCCGACTCATACTACCGGGTACCTATTCACAGCTGGGTGGACTGGAGCAGTGTGAATCTAAGCACTTTGGTCAAGAGTGCTACACAATGGCATGAGCTAGGCTCAGGAGACGATTTCCACGAGTGTTGTTACAGTGCTCCCTCGATATAATGCTGAAATTGGGGGGTCCATGATATGCCACCCGCGTTATAATACCTGCGTTATATCAACGAATATAATTAGAAAAAAAAAATGTATTTAAATTTTATATATATATTTTTTTAAATGGGGTCCATGTTGGACCCCGCATTGTATCCGAATCCGCGGTGCATCGAAGGGCGTTATATCGAGGGAGCACTGTACTATGATAAATACACTTCTTTGATCTGAGATCATGAATCTCTCATATTTAGGTCACAGACTTGAAAATAAAATCAATTATTCTTACAGCAGAAGCTATCGGCAAGCTCAATGAATCAGCAATTAATAAATCTGACATTACACTTCATATCAAAAACACTTTCATTTAAGTCAGGACTATTTAATTTAATAACAAATCTAATCCATTTTGAAACAAATACAAGATCATGCATATTGTATAATGTGTAACTGATGGTACACTGCGGTTTGAAATTTAAAAGTCGACACAATCTGCACATTGGTGCCTATGGAATTCTTTACGGATTGATTCATACTTTGCACACTGTATCACCCTTGAAATCTTGAAAAAAATAAAGAATTCTTTGAGAATCTTTTAACTCATGTTATGACCCTTTTCACGTTGTGTGTAACATGACCCTGGTTACAAACCAACAGGCATTGAGCCATCTGACCTGATGTTGAAGATGTCTACTTGTAGAGTCTTACAAGAACCGTAGTAAAGTAGTATCGCTGTAATTCATGATAACAGCTCCATGCAACATTGATACAATATCACATTACCGTATTCAACGTATTAAAAGCCCTGCTCCAATAAACGCCCCTATTAACTATTTTAATAAAAAAAACAATTAAAAAAATGTAAATATTTTATTTTTTTTGCCAAGGGATTTAATTGGAATTTGGGAGATTCTTTCTAAAGACTACTGTTTGTGATCCAGGAAGTTTTTCTGATATAAATATTGTTGTTTAAAAAAAACAAACTTTTATTTAAAATTTGTTTTCTACGTATTTTGTTCATACTTTAATAAACGGTAGTTGTAGAATTATTTCAGCCCTGTATAGAGATACGGTAGTTGTAGAATTGTATCTCTATGAGTGGTAAGTTGCAAATGCTTGTTTGTAGATCAAGTACAAGATTAAGTTTGACGGCAAAGGCTTGAAGTACCTCTCTGGGAAACAAATTGCGTATCGCGAACCAATTCACGTCATTCTCAAAGTGGGATCAAGATGTGTGGGTGAGTTGTTTCCCTTTGTTTGCACTCGAGAGTTTACTGTCTTGTTGACCTTGAAGTTCTACATAATAAATCATCACCATTTATTTACCTAGTTTTACTGTGGGAGTTGTCTGCCCTTTTTATATTCTGAATTCTTCATGATTCTTCGGAATTTGAATATTCTATTTGGTTAAAGGGCAGTGTTGTGAATTTATTATTTCAGCCCTGTATAGAGATGACGAAGCTAACGGCCCAAACTCATTTTATGCTGGAATTGTGGCAGAGGCACCTAGTGTTAAAAATTCAAAGCGGTATGTTTATTTAATATTTTTTTTCTCTCAACCACATCATTTTCTAGCATGTTTTAGGATCAGAAAAAAAATTGGATATTTTTCCAGTCATATTTTATTGGCTCTTATCCACATCCAGAATTCTGCAAGATGGTGGTGCAGTGGTAGTGTGTCGGGCAACAAGAATGAAGGTTCCAGTTTGAATCCCATTAGTGGCTGCAGTATAATTTCTGCAATGCAATATCTGTATAACTAGTATAGAATTATCAAAAAAATCATTCTTATTGTAACTCCAATTATTCTAAATGTACATATGGGTGTAACATTCCCGCTACGATGTAAAACACTTAATGAATGTATTTTCAATAATTACAGGACACTTTGTTTTCTTTCAGTTATCTCATATTCTTTGATGATGGATATGCTCAATATTGCTTTCCTAAAGAAATCCATAAAGTGTACCTCCAAAGTAAGTCTCTCATTCTCTCTGTGCACTTTTAGATTTCTTGTGTCCAGTTCAAACAAAATAAAATAAAAACCAGCAAAAAGCTTTAGAAAACAAAATTAAAAAATTAAATATAATAGCTCTACAGAGCTTATGTTCATTGTTATATTATATATACACATCCAACGTTAAATAAAACTTCTCCGTCTATAATGTAGTTTTATTAGCGGTGTCTGCAGAGTAGTTCCCACTAGTTACTCTATGTACGTTCACGTCTATGTACGTTCGTGTCTATGTAAATCCACTGATATTTTACAGGTGACAATGTATGGGAAGACATCCACCCAGACTCACAAGAGTTCATCAAGGAATACCTCAAACAGTATCCGGAGGTAAGCAGTGTGGGCTGAAGTTTCCCAAAAATATAATCACATACCTGTGAAATTGTATAACATCTTTATACAAGAAAAGACGAAAACAAAATGAATTTACAAAAAAAAGTGAATAATATTGAGTCGAGAGGGCCCAAGCTTTGGCTCGACTGAGGAAAAACACAATTAGATTCCATGTCCCCCATATTCTGCATCGCTGCACGATTCGCTCATGCAGCAATACGACATCAACAATTAAAGTTGCGTTTGTGCGACTGGTCTGAAGACGGAAACACTTTCCTTCTGTCCACAGTGTTTAAATGGAGGAGTCCTGGTGGTCATTTCAAAATATGCAATATTAAAAGGTATCTATTGTATCTATGGGACTCCCTGAAAATGACAGATTTGACCACCATTTACATTGGGCCTATGGATAATGACCTCCCCCCCCCCCCACCCACCCTTATTCTTTTTTGAATTTCTAACATTGGTAAGCATCACCACTTTCTGTAGCCAAATCCTGCCGTCCTGTAGAAAATTGTAACTGTATTGAATATGAGCCATGATTTTTATGATTTTGACATTCAGATGGATGCGATTTTAATGATTTCAGCGGCCGATGGTACGGTTACTGAAGGGACAGGTCGTGAGGACTGAATGGAATGGAAAATGGTGGGTTTTTCTGACACAAATAGCTGTTTACATATACAGTAGACCTCGCATGTAACGGCCTCGCATAAACTGGACACTCGCCTGATAACATACTGAATCTGAAGTCCCGGTCCCGTCTAACGCTAATTTTCGGAATATGCACGTAACGGACAAAAATAGCCCGTCCCAATGAGTACGTTATATGCAAGGTCTACTTGGAGTTGCAAAGACTCATCCATCTTCTGGAAGACAAGGGAGGTAACAAGATAAATGGTCAGAAGGGCGAGTTTACGCAAGTTATCGCGTGATGTCACATATGAAGGATGAAGGTTTCCAAGGCGATTTCACGCGTGTACACACGGGTCCGCACCCTCCTGAACAGGCCTCTGATTAAATTACTAAAATGATAAAAAAATCATGTCGTTTACATTTCTTTGCTGCAAAATCTGTGATCAGTCTGCTGTAAGACAGGGGAGGTAATGGACAAGGGAGGTAATAAGATACTTGTTGCTACAGGTGGACGGCTAGAGTGATGGAGGTGGATGCTAGTCTTGTAAAGATGTTCTTCCAGGCTGACAAGAGAACGGAGTCAATCTACAGAGGGTCCACTAGGCTGGAACCCTTATTTAAAGCTCTGGTATGTATACATATTTTGCGCATATCACAATATCGAACCAATTCAATTTTCATTTAAAAAAAAATAAAAAATGATATGTTACATGTTCGCCTTTAAATCACATGCTCTCAACAGGCAAACGCAGAGGCGATTAAAGCCGCGGGGACAAACAAAGCCAGACGACACAACTTTGTGCCCAAGTCCAGCAGCAAGCCACTGGTG
Organism: Lepetodrilus elevatus; assembly: GCA_034780755.1. Lineage (NCBI taxonomy): Eukaryota > Metazoa > Mollusca > Gastropoda > Lepetellida > Lepetodrilidae > Lepetodrilus > Lepetodrilus elevatus. Next base: position 7,343 of record JAVCKZ010064878.1, read on the forward strand.
GAGTATACGCGAGGCTTGGCCGAGGACAGTCCCAACAAACCCGGCTCCAAGGCGGGTCCGTCCTCCAAGGTCACTCCGACCCCACCGACCTTTCCTGCCTCTCAGGTGTCGCCGAATATCCTGAGCCTGCATAGTTCTGGAATAGATTCCACTCATCCCGCGGTGCAGGCGTACCTACAGCTGCGGGAAGCCAGAGCACAGAGCACAGAGGTACGGTAATAATATGCTGATGGTGATGATTTACTGCAACATTCAGCGCTATGGTTACCTCCTGCCCTAAACTGAGAAGCTGTGGTGAAAGAATATTGAAAGCGGCTGTAACCCCAAATTTAAAAAAAATATATTAAAAAATTAGAAAAGAAATGTATATATATATATATATATTATAGCTTTAATAATAATGATACTGATAGTAATTATAATAATCATGATAATGATGATAAAGATTATTAAAATAATTATGATAATGATCATTATGATAGTGATAATAAGGAAATAATGCAAAGGTATAATCACTAATAATAATAGAAATAATAATAATAATAATAATTTTAATCACAATTCTGTCATTTTCTTCAGGTGGGAGGGACTGTCCCTGTGGCTAAGAAGCGCCCCGTGGCTAAGAAGAGTACCGGGGGGAGGCCGAATACTGGGGGGAGGCCCCAGTCTCACAGCGCCCCTAATACGACCCCACCCTGGGAGGCGCCATGGCTAAAACCCAAACGATTAAATGCGCCCATGGCGCCAACGGCAAAACCGTCTCCACCCTGCCCCCCGGCTGACCCCGAGACTCGGAAATGTGAGTGGAACTTGCGTATAGGACAAAACTGTATTCAGTTTTCATATTTCATTATTTTCATCTCGGACCATAATGTGGACATAACGAATTTTAAAAAATTGTGTTCGTTTTTGTTTTGACGACAAGATATTATCAATTATAATATTATAAATAATTCTACCTATAATTTAAATAATCCTACCAATAAATGCATACATTTTTGAGAAAAAAATATAAATATATCATTTATCTTGTAGGGTAAAACATAAACCCAAAATATATATTTAACTAATTATTAAAAAAAAAAAATCTTTAACAATTAAAATTTAATATTATTATCATTACGATTCACTGCAGCATTCTACCAAGCCAGCAGTATCAGCAGCAACAAGGTGGCCACAGACATCGCCAGTGTTCTACAGGAACGTCTCCTGAAGTCCGCTGACGAGGTGGACCTGGGTCAGTATCCGCTCTTCACTGTTAGCAGAGTTATCTGTGACGTAAAATTAATTACAGTGGTCCCTCGATATAACGCCCTTCGATGCACCGCGGATTCGGATACAATGCGGTGTCCAATGTGGACCCCATTTAAAAAATTAAAAAAAAAAAAAATCATTTTTTTTGTGCTCCAATTATAATCGTTGATATAACGCAGGTATTATAACGCGGGTGGCATGTCATGGACCCCAACTTCAGCGTTATAGTACAGAAAGTACAAACAGAAGAGCTAGAAAGGAGCAGCCCCAATATGACAGTTAATGTGAAACATTCTAGAAAGCCAATTTAAAAATTAATGATTTAAAATGTTTTATTTGCTACTACAGTTAGATATATTGTCCATGACTTTGTAATTACTGATCGCTATTAAAACGTGGGCCTGTTACTGTACAGTTGATGAGGAGGCTCTGGGAGAGAGGATGGACACCATGCTGGATCTGAAGCGAGAGATCAGGAAGAAATTCGGTAAGTCAATATTGTGCATCTTAGTAGATCGTAGAAGTTGAACGGAGGTATAGTACAGGGATGTATGCTAGAAGAAGTTTTCCATATTTGAATACCAGTCTGCAGAACAGTTCCAGAAACTGGTAATAATAATAATAATAATGATAGATAATAATAATAATAATAATAATAATACTACTGTAATAATAATAATTAATAATACTGTAATAATAATAATAATAACAAAAATAATATTAAATAAATAAATAATAATAATGATAGTAATAATTTCATTCCTCAACAATTTAGTCAACACCAATGTTTCAGTCAACCCCATTTGTGGTTGTTTCATGTTTCACTCAACCTCAATTGTGTTTGTTTCATGTTTCAGTCCCGCACACCTGCAGTACTAAGTGTAAGTACGACAGCGAAGACATGGAGAAGCATAAAGGACGCAGCATTCTGCTCAAACCTCTCCTCATGGGCTGGGAACGGTAGGCATTTACGTATTTCACTTGGGATTACGAAACATTTTAATAAGTTTTCTGACTCAAATTTTGTTCACAAATCCCAATGTAAAATTTGAGGTTGAGCATGAAATTGGGATCAAAACAGTTTGTAATCTCGGGTCTCCAAGATTATGAAACTTGTTATGTAAAATTTCATGTTCAAGCTCAAATTTTATATGGGAATTTGTGAACAAAAGTTTTGTTGAGCATGAAATCGTACTCAGAAAAATCTTGGTAAATAATAATAAATAATAATAATAACGTGAACATTTATTTTGCTCCAAATCTACTCTCTGAACCATGATCATATTACACTACGTAATTTTTACCCCAGTCAATTAGTCATGGCTCATGGAAGATTTTCCAATATTGTTTAAAAAAATAATAATATAAAAAATAAGTCTTGAGAGCTAGCATAACAATTGTTCCTGAAACATGACGACAATATTGAGGCCTTGCACGGAACAATCGTCGGGTGTCAGAAAACGGTTTGGGTGACAGAAATCAATGTGATGACGTGAGCAACGGCTGAAAATCCCATTGTCTTGCCACCCACAATGCTGTGTGACGTATTGATTGATGTCACATGCAAGGTCTCAATTGACGTCCATCTTGTTTCAGTCATGTGTGCAAGCTGCGTCCCAGCGGGCGGCGCGTGGTGATGTACCAGGGTCCGTGCCAGCGCCGCATGAGGACCATCGAGGAGGTGGACGACTACCTGTGGAGGACCGACTCGCCGCTGACTATCGACCTCTTCTGCTTCGACCCCGTCCTGCACACGCACTCGGAGTTCGTGCCCGTCAAGGTCAGTATGAATGTTCCGAATGTAGGCACTGAAGGAGGTGTGGTATTTCTTATAATGCAGCGCTATGAGCATGCTTTTGAGCATGGATATGGCGGAATTATTATTATTATTATTATTATTTATTATTATTATTATTATAAATGTTCACATTATTATTATTATTATTATTATTTTTATTTTTATTACCGGGTATATCTGACAATCTGACAATGTTCTAATTTTAATTTTTCATGCATGGTTTAAATATGGAAAGTGTCGTTAAACAATCATGCACTTACTCTAAATTTATCGTTGCGAGTGAGCGAAATATTCCAGCTGTAACGTAAAAAACTATTATTCATTGTAATTTTATAATAATAAGCTGTATTTTTAATTCGTAAGTATGAAGTCTTGTGGGTTTCCCTTTACCCTGAACTAGCAAGCTGTATTATAAGTGAAAGAATCTTGAAAGCGGCTCCAAATTCCAATTTCAAGAACAAAATATTGTAAATTGATAATGAATCATTTCTGTGGTATGGTTTGATATTTCAGACGTTCTGCGACATCAAGGATTTGTCGTACGGCAAGGAGTCGGTTCCGATATCCTGCATCAACGGCATCGATCGCCAGTATCCGGACTATGTGGAGTACTCCAATCAGCGTATCCCCGCGCAGGGCGTTAAGTTGAACCTTGAACCCGACTTCCTGTTGTGCTGTGACTGTACAGACAACTGCCGAGTGAGTAGACGGAACGATGCGAACTTCCCCGCTAGACCATACATCGTGAACATTATAGAATGTTTGCTAGTGCTTCTTGCGACGGTTGGTATGAATGACATCTGCATCATGACGTTTTCATGTGACATCACAAATGGGAGATCGTCAACTGTCAGTCAATGAATAGCACATTTTGATCTTTACTGCAATGTTCAGCGCTATGGATGTTGCAGGTTTCCTCCCGCCATAAACTGACAAGTCACGATGTAAGTGAAAGAATCTTGAAAGTGACTCAAATTTTAAAAAAAAGAAGAAGATGTTTGACCAGTTTTCACAACGGATTTTGAATGAATCTTAGGCTATCTTGTGTGTAACAGGTACGTGGTTTGTTGCAGGACAAGTCCAAGTGTGCGTGCTGCCAGCTGACAATCGAGAACACTGAAGCTCTGGGCGCCAACTACAGGGACCCGTCGGCAGGCTACGACTTCCGCAGGCTGAAAGAACCCATCTTTACAGGGTCAGTTTACAGCACGATCTAAGCATGTTTCACAAAAACGGTCGCATTATAGTCTGGTCCTAAATCGAGACATACACCATAGTTTTACTATAGTAAACATGTTTACCATTATTCATTACCATTCCCGCAGCAATGTTTTAACTCCATATTCACTCACTCACTCGTCGCAAATGGGTGAAAGATTCCCGCAGCGACGTTAAATTCCATATTCACTCACTCACTCACTCACTCATCAGTACGCTTTTGGCTTAATTTTTACAAACTTTTTTTTTATGCTTCATTATGACATTAGGCCACATGTGGGTAAATTATGCATTTTGAAAAGGCCAGAATATGATTTTTGATACTGTGACATATTTGCTTTACTTTCATTTCCGACTCCCTATTTGAATGAAATGTTCATTTACCCATTTCTCGTACGCATATTTTCCTTCGTCTGCTTCGTTTCTTTTCGAAATCACAGGAAATCATTCCATCGTGTTTTGTCATGTTAACTTCTCGGAAATGATCAATTTCGCTAAAAATCGTTATGTAATTTCTGACTTTATGTAACATTTTCTGTTCTTTGACACTGAATGAGTGGCAAATCATAATTTTGAAGTCCAGATTGCACAAATTAAACGATTATTCTAAAGGCAGTTTAAGGGTAAACAACTCTCCTATAGCAGGAAGTGAATTACACCTCGGTTTTCTCCTGGTTTGATTCTTCCGAGAAATGCAAACCTGGAGCTTGTTGAGATGCTGTAAAAAAAATCACATCGGAGCCAAAGGTCTCTTCCTATTTCAACAACCATGTCAAGCTGTGCATAGCATACATGATTAATGCCAGCAGAATATTAACGCGAAAAATGCGACCGCCGTATTGTCGCACTTAAATGCTGTGCATTAAAGGCAAGTACAGGGGAAAAACGTGTATGGAGACATGACCGTTTGCATTTTATTGGTGTCTAAAATCTAGAGGCATTAAATTAGTGATGCATTGATTTCGTGATTTACAATACGTTTCTGTCGTGGTCATTATAGGATACACAGTGTATCTGTCATCAATGCTATGCTCATGTATGTTATTGTTTGATTTCCAGGATCTTCGAGTGCCACCCGGGGTGTAAGTGTGACACTCGCTGTCACAACAGACTGGCGCAGACCGGTCTTAATCTGCGACTCCAAGTCTTCAAGACCGAGAAGAGGTAAGACAATGAGACAATATAATTTCATCGATGCCTGAGCATGAAATCGTACTCAGAAAGTTTTGTAATCTTGTGGCCAGTTTTTACTCTTGTTTTAACATTTGAGATTTGCTTTACGTTACCATGGAGTCTGTCATCTTTTCTAGGGGATGGGGTCTGCGTTGCCTGAATGACATTCCAAAGGGAGGCTTCATTTGTATCTACGCCGGCCAATTGCTGACAGAGGGAGGAGCCAATGAGGTAACTAATGACTCGAGGTTACTCGCTAGTCTCGACAGAGCAAAGAAAAATGCATTACTATGACATAGGCTTCGTGCTTGACAACATTATCAGGGATGAGAACCTTCCACTGATCCGCATATTTCCACTCATTTTGAAGCACCGTGGTCGATCTCGTAAACTTGGTCATGGAGAGACAATTGTCCCCACAATATCAAAATATATTCAACATTTTAGTGAAAACAAAGGAAACATCTGGTTTAGAAAAATCTGGAAAAAAAAGTCTGGAAAAAAAAGAGAACAACTTTTTTTTAAATAATTTTAAAAAATGGACTAAAAATATATTTGAAAAAGAAAATAAAATAAATAAAAAATCTTATATCAAAAATAGGACAATATATTTGACTGACTGTGACACATTGTACTGTCTGTCCACCTCAGGATGGCAAGCAGTATGGTGACGAGTACTTGGCCGAGCTGGACTTCATCGAGGTGGTAGAGCGGCAGAAGGAGGGCTACGAGAGCGATGTGGAGGAGGACCAGGGTCTGGGCGATGAGGAGGACGATGAGGATGAAGACGAGGACCCCGATGACGAAGGAGACAACATGAGCTGTAACACCTCTGACAGGTGGGATATGTGACAGAACATCCTCGGCTTTAACCCTCTCCATGCTGGAGGCAACCGGATATGCCCTCAAGAGCTGTACCTGTGCTAAATCCAGCAGGGAGAGGGTTAAGCATCTATTAATTGGCCGACGAACCCAGTAACAAAATATAACAAACAGGCGAGATATGTAAACATATCCATGTGCGATACAAAATGTGCCGACTGAACAAAAGATTAATATCTTTGTGAGTGCAAGCTCTTGCTTTAGGTTTTGTTCACAAACCCCCATGTAAAATTTGAGCTTTAGCATAAAATCGTACTTGAACATTTCGTAATCTCAGGGACTGGTTTCAGTCAGCAGGGTTACCCTCCCCTTAGCTAAGTTAGTATAGCGTTGAACTCGCAATATAGGCAACCCAGGTTCGAACTCCTCGGGATCAGAAGGTCGTTTTTCAATGGCCTGCCTGAAGTATGTCTTGTATGTGTTGTGTTGTGTTGTGTTGTGTTGTGTTGTGGTGTTGTGTTGTGTTGTGTTGTGTTGTGTTGTTGTGTTGTGTTGTGTTGTGTTGTGTGTTGTGTTGTGTTGTGTTGTGTTGTGTTGTGTTGTGTTGTGTCCTGCCTACACTCAGCTGCTGCCTGTTGAGATCTGCCTACAGTATCTTGTATGGGTCTCTGCCTGTTTCCCATTGTGTGTGAATTGAGCATGTTGTGGTCTGCCTAGTCAGCTGAGTGTTGTAGTGAGTTGTGCTCTGCCTAATTTAGATTGTATGTGATATGACTAGGATCTGTGTTGTGACCTGTCTACATTGGGTTGTGCATGTTGTGCTCTGCCTACTTTTGACTGTATGTGACACGGCCATGTTGTGTGGATTGTGCTCTGCCTACTTTTGATTGTTTATGACATGATCATGTTGTGTCCTGCCTACATTTATCTGTTGTGGTCTGCTTCTGTGTGTTGTGCTCTGCCTACTTTCCATTGTTTGTGACATGACCATGTTGTGTGGGTTGTGATCTGCCTACTTTCTATTGTTTGTGACATGACCATGTTGTGTGGGTTGTGATCTGCCTACTTTCTATTGTTTGTGACATGACCATGTTGTGTGGGTTGTGATCTGCCTACTTTCTATTGTTTGTGACATGACCATGTTGTGT
>JAVCKZ010064889.1:0-14752 GCA_034780755.1 Lepetodrilus elevatus
AGGGGCGACGTTCGAAAGAAGAAACGGGTAAACAGGCTCGATTTGCACGTGCTGATGCTCTTCTTCACATACCCGCAAGTGCATATTCCGCCTACTTGTCTGTTCATTCTCTTTCGAACGTAGCCCCTCTGCATAACATAATACTTAGTTAAGGGGGGTCAATGCATTTCATGCCAAACTATAGTTGTAAATTAGGCAAAGTGACGAGTATTTGAACTACTTATATTTGAACCTATCTGCATTTGACATGTCTAGACAGACAGCTAAGTTTCAAATAGCTTAGAGTTTTCTTGAATTATTTGCCCGGATAAATAAAATATATGTAAGTAAACAAGACAGTTAGAACGTTCATACTGAGCAACAGAGCATGACGTGCTTGTCATGTTAACAGGGAATGCCAGTATTATGTATGGCATCTTCCATATGTACAAACTATGTCTACCACGCTACATTAACACAAATACCGTTACTAGATCACTCTGATACTCTGTACAATAGGCTGAACCAAGGATTCTGAATAACTTGAAAGTACAAATAGGTTGGCATGGAACTAGATTTATTCTCTTCTTGACATTATACCTTTTCTTTAGCCTTGTAAAAAAGACGCGATATTACTTGAAGTACACAATATAACCGAGGACAACTTTTGTTTCAAAATTAAATTATGCTGAAGAAAGATTGCTATGGAAACTCCCCAAAAGTAGTCCGATAAAACTAGGTGTCGGTGTATTACCTATTATATAACGCGAATGCCATACGCGTCGGGATACACTATACGGTTTCCATGTGTCTCTCAAATGACATATTTAACTCACAACTATTATCAAAATAAGTGATCGTATGCCTTTAATGCAGATACATTAGCCCACAAAGAAAGAAAATATATTATGTAAATCCCAGAATCCGAGCATAGTAAAGGCGACTGGTCATAAACAAGCTAGGGTTTGTTCCCCTTTTGAGTAGATACAATTCTTTCCCAACATTTGAGATCAGAAGAAATACCTTTCCTTTTAAAAATAGGAGATGGTTGTCACCAGGATATTAATTCGCATAAGTTTTCCTGGCCTAACGCGAATATAAATCCACGCACATGTAAGGAAGACATGCTAGAAACGTCTACAGTCTAGACTTATTGTGTGACAATCAAATCTGTCAAACTAACTTAGCCATTAGGTATGCATTATTTGTCCGTGTTCCAGGAAAACCTCATACCATTCTCCGTGGGTATTCAAAGAAAACTGTCAGCCATGATTTCTGGTAGCTTCTTCGTGTGTTACCACCTGGTGTGGCGACTTCCTTTAACAACTTATAGCCATATTGTGTCCCTCCTAAGGTCACCTTAGAACACCACAGAAGAACACTACTACAAACCGCATAACAACACTACTACAAACCCAAGAAAACACTGCTACACAATACATAATAACACTACTATAAATAACAGAATAACACTACTAAAAACCAGAGGGTAACACTACTACAAATCAGAGAGTAACAGTACTACAAATCACATAACAACACTACTAAAAACCCAGGATAACACTACTACAAACCAAATCAAATCAGGCTGAGGCTAGATTATGGTTTATTCTCAAAATTCACATTATAGTGACATTACTACACATCATATAATAACACTACTATAAACCACAGGATAACAATGTTATACATCACAAGCTAATTTTGAGGGTACCATTTTGAGACTATTTAAAACTTATCTATAAATGAATGATTAGATGTTGTTTTTGTTTATATAGTCTCCTAACTCTGAACTAACGGACTCAGGTAGTCATAGTTCAAATCATGCAAGGGACGTAGCTTCTCGCCACTGAGACCTACTTCATACGCAGGGAATATATGGAAACAGACACATACATCTATCTATACAGCTATATATCACTCATTACATGGTTCGTCTGTATCAACCGCGGTTCGTATGCAGTACCGCGACGCAGTCACAGTAAGCGGCTGCGGATGACAGCTAGATCATTGAAGATAATGTCTCAAAAGTAGCAAAAGAAAACGAAAGAAAACAAGTACTCTGGAAAAGTGGGTAATTTGTACCGGGTCTTAACGACCTGTAACTGCTTAGCGAATACTGAGAACATTCCACTAGTGACGTAATCGTGTGTGCTAACAAGTGACTAGTTTATGGCTGTACGTTGAACTCTCCCAGTCAGACATCTTGCTAACTGATGTTGCTGTTGGCACAAGGGCAAGAACATACGCCCTTTGGTGCAGTTGAGCAAACCTGTCGTTAAGAAAAAAGTACAGTCAATTACGGAACATTTTTCTTCTAACAGGTTAGGATGCCTCTAACAAGAAGAACATTAAGCACAATGTGTGAAAGGGAAGAACAACTATCTTCAGAACCATTTAGCAACTTGAGAAATGCTGTCTTGCAATGTATCGGCTGTTAACTAGATTGCGCAACATGTCATGTTAAAACGTTATTATTGTATAAACAAACGGGACATATATTAAAAAGACGATAATACAGATGTTGCGATCTCTATAAGGGGAATACATCATGCTAGGATACTATAGCTGCACATTCTCAAAGCAATTGCAATGTTGGCGCCTCAAGGAAGGAATGGAAAACAACACCTGTTATTTCAGATACGAGTAATACTTGTGGATATTATCCTACATATACAGCTCCTGTGTCCTTATTTTCCCCTTCTGTGTGCAATTTACTATTCTCTTCATACCGTCATTGCATTATTTACGTTGTATTTTTTTCTTGACTTTTGAACATCTCCGTACATTCTTGTTCACCGTACACTAAATTAATATAGTGATGTAAAATACATTTGTGAATTTCAACTGCAAAGGAAACTGTAATAGGAATTTGCGGGGAAATAACCCGACAACTCAGTAAACCCATTCCAACTGTTGTAGTATTAAACATTAGCATACCGCCGACTTTAGAGGTTAGAAACACATTGCACGACGATAACTGTGTCTGTTAGTCTGGTCCTTCAACGGTTCATCTCCATTTATTACTCAAAGATGAATTACAGTAGCTGAAGCCGCTTCAGTAGAACTACATCTATTGTAGGCATCTCAATACCATTCGGGACACGGCTCGTACCATGTTGCCTTTAAGGAGCAAACCTTTGATGACCTCAAGAGAGACCAATCCTGCTGCTAAACGGTTGCGGCAAACTAGTCGACTGAGGGAATGAGGGAACTTAACTCCGAAGTGCTATCTTATGATGTTTCCCCTTTAAATGCAATGCTTTGGTACAGTCGCGCTCTGTCTGATGACACGATATTATGCACATGGCAATATTTGGTGCAAGTACGAATACTTCCTTTAGAGTACCGAAGTATTGCCGTCTTTACGAGTTCAATGTCAGTGATTGAACTGCTATAATTGATGATGCTTTCTCTCTCAAGGACAGATGGTCACGTTTCATTAAGCTTTCAAGAAAACTATCGACATAAAATCACCGACTTGAAATTATATATAAACAATAATATGCTTAATAGTTTCACAGGTAGTTGGTATTCATATTTAAGTGTCATTCTGTTGGATTTTTCATGGTTCACAAGTTATTTCCCCAACATATCTGCTGCATATGAATCGTTATTTTAAACAGATATAACATATGTAATATTACCATTGTGAATTAATGAATACATAAATGAATATTGCCTATTAATTAATGAGTAGTACATCAATTAATACTATTTAATTCGTGGACTATTTACGTGTACATCAGTTACGTTACACAAAACTATTTATTTTTGTTTTACCATCGCAGCCAGTGACGGTTTCTGATGGATATGCTAATTAGTATGCTCCTATTACAGGTGTATTCAATCCTACAGTGAAGTATTCTCGTGATTTCTCGTTTACAGGGTATGCTCCTATCACTGGTCTATGTAATCCCACAGTGAAGTATTCTCGTGATTTCTCGTTTACAGGGTATGCTCCTATCACTGGTCTATGTAATCCCACAGTGTAGTATTCTCGTGATTTCTCGTTTACAGGGTATGCTCCTATCACTGGTCTATGTACTCCCACAGTGTAGTATTCTCGTGATTTCTCGTTTACAGGGTATGCTCCTATCACTGGTCTATGTAATCCCATCAGAAGCTGTGCCGCGATCCGAGATGAAGGATTTACTTCCGCCTTCGTCATTGCCCACGAGATGGCGCACGTTTAAGTATCAATGTCACGTACACAACGTAAGTAAAACACGTGAAAGAACTTACAGAATAATATGTTCAGGTACCAATCTATGACGTATTTATATTAATTACAGATGTGTAAAACATAGCAGTGATATACTAATTAATCACTACAAGAAATACCTTAATGTTCAAGTACTTGTATGAACTTATTACACCAACAATGTTGTATATACTATGTTTCTTGATTATATCATTTCTAAAATTGCTAGTTATTATAGAAATGGTAATTCGTACAATTACCACCTTATTCTTGATACATTTTATTTTAAGATTATTATAAGAATGCTATATATTTTGTATAACATGAACTATTGTGTGGCCAATTGTAGATTTGGGTTGTTTCACGATGGTCATGGCAACCGTTGTCATGGACGCGAGTACCGCACCGCCATAATGGCGACTCTTGTGGAGTCCAAGTTGAACCACTATTGGTGGTCAATTTGCAGCAAGGAGCGTATGAAGTCCGTCATAGAGTAAGCTCATTCTACTGAGATAAGCTCAACGCTTAAAATATTTTCCCACATTATACAAAAAAATAGATCCATATGTATTTGTATATTTATTTTTATAACTATAATTAATATTAAACGAACAAAGGAATTAATTGATATTGGCAGAAATAGTTCTTCATGGAATTAATAATAGATTTACTAGTACATGCACATAGGTTAATGTTAGGTTACTTACAGTGCGCCTCGTGCTTATTTTGATAGTGTCATTTAAGCACCAATGTAATAGAGAAAAGCTAACAGCCATTGACCATTGCTCTAACCTCTCTGTATCAGCTATCTGTACTGCCTTAACGATGACCCATTCCAATTGGAAGACTTGCCAGAGATACCACAGCCAATAGGCAAGGACTGGTCCGTAAACGAACAGTGCAAACTGGAGTTTGGTGAACAGTTTACACTTTGTCGAGCTGTAAGTAGACCCTCTCATGACCCTTGACATATCCCTGAGCACCTTCCACAGTACCTCCTGAACGATGGCCCTTAAAAGTACAGCCATCATCTTGTCACCCCTCGTATCAATCATTATGACGTCTACCGCAACAACCTGCCAACCCTTGTATAATGACGTCTCCCACGACAACCTGCCACCCCTCGAGCATTATGACCTTGCACAACACCATATCACCCCCTTCAGTATATATATATATATATTGGTGTAATGACATGCAACGCAGCATCCGGGTCCTAGTACTATATACATCTCTATGTAATTACCTCCCCTAGAACAACATGTCCACCCGACAGTATATTATGTGTATTGACCACCCACATCACCCTGATATCCTGCAACCCATCTACTGTTATGTGCACAATGACCTCCCAACATATCTAATGTTATGTGTAATGACCTCCCAAATGTATGTTCACTACAAGCCCTTTTTACTCCAATTCGGAAAGAAAAATAAAATACTCCAATTCGGAAAGATTTATTAAACTTACCAGGCCCAATAAAATTGAGATAGTTATCATTCTTTCAATCATAGTCCATGTACTTTTATGATCAATTAAATACAAACCAGTAATGTAAAGGCAAACATACCGGATATATCGGAAGTGCTTAAGTCGCGGAATGAACTTCACGTGCATATTGTCATAACAATATGGCTTCACCTTGGGCTGCATAAGAGACCTTGTTCATGGCTTCTTCGGTACCAGCTTATTCGTGTAGACCACCACTGTGTCATCAGACTGCCAAGTTAGATTACTATCGATCTTGAAAGTCAACCCCCTTTTTCATCAATGAAGTTTACGATAACCGTATATCAGTTGAAGAGAAAGCCCACTGGAAGTGTCTTGTTCGTTATATACTCAGTGTCAAAGGTTATAGATATAATTTACGAGTTCTTGTTCGAATTGTGGTCACAAGGACGGGAGTTGCTATTTACGTCTTTCCGGAGCGAAGCGGAAGTCGAACAAATCTTTCCGGTTCAGATTTATGGACCCGCTGGCGGCGATGTTACGAAACATTTAGAGTACGAGTTGCTTTCATGGTCAAACTACAAGTTCGAGTTGTCGGAGTTAAGCGTGAAATCGTACTCAGAATAATTTCGTAACATTTGGACCTGGGGCCCGTTCGTAGAGAACGATCGTAGCGCTACTACAGTCGTAACTCTCATACGTTAGTTAACATGAAGCTACGACTCCCGTAGCACTACGATCATTTTGTGCAACAGGCGCCGGGTCTTCTGTATGCTGTCTTTAGTAAAGATCAAGACTGTTTTCCGAAATGTGATCAGATTCTGTGTCCCTAAGTAGCGTCAAACGTCGCCAAATTTGGAATGGAACCAGTATGTACGTACAGATTACCAAATAAAAAAAGGATAAATTTGGATATGTTTCTGCGTCCGGAATGAGGAACTATAGTCTATAGCTTCTCCTGTTTTAGATCATCAAGAACAACCAATAGAATCGTAAATTATAGACTGACCTTAGTCTTTGGTACTGAGTATAGGCGTCGATAAAGTGTTAAACTGTTCCTATAACTATGCAGCGCAGACTGGCGTTTAGAGACGAGTCACTAGATGGATCCTCACTGTGTTGTGTTATCTCTCACCTGTGCGTAAAACTGTCCATTACCTTGGGTGCGTTCAAAGACACAAGCGCTTGCAAGCGGCTTACCAAACTAGCCACTGTCTCCAGAATCGTATCAACCGTACATGGGACAGGCAACCAGTTTAGCTAAGCCCTTGTGTCTTTGAACGCACCCCTGGTCTGTCAATTCATGCATCTCTAATGTATTGTTCTGTTTCTGTCACAGGAATTCGCATCGGTATGATCTTTATATGTGTGTCCCTGCACACGAATATGCACCTAAGCACGACAGTCATGTGTTTGTGTTGTACTATTGTATTTCAGACATATACAGTAGCAGTAAAACACACAATTCATGTAATCATGCTATAGCCTCGTTCACATACACTATGTATCCGAACCTTCCCCCCTCAACACCAATATTCCCATTATTTGTTTGCATGTATTAATTTATATGAAAACCAATGATCATGACATGAATGTGAACATAAATTATTCAAAATTCTAAATTTCAAAATTGTAGCTCACCTTTCAAAACTACGATATTATAAAAAAGCTTTTTTATCTTTAGAAATATGATTTATCATAATAATGTTTATTGCTCGTGAGTTGCTATTCATATATATTAATTAAATTATGAATTTATATGACGATACTGTATTAGTATTTGTCAACATTTAACCTGCATCGATCACTATTATTTCTATTTAGTTTTTACAAATAATATAAATGACTGATGAGTACATATTATACATGTATGTTTATATTTGCTATTTTCTTCATGCATACCTTTAGTATTAATATTTACGAGCCAAGAAGAACAATACTATTTCATGTATCTCAATGTAGGTAATATGTAACCGTAGTCATTTACGATATGTAAATATCACACCACCCTCCACTCCTCCCCCACCCACTCCCCCACCTTCCCTTTCCACTGACCAGCCTCTGGGTCACACCAGCACCCCCATCTCCTGATCAGCTGATGGGTCACAATCCCGATGCCTGTACTGGGATACGGGTTGCTTGTGACCTTTGGCGGATTTTCTTCAGTTTTATTCCGATTCCTGCAACATGTTGTGGTGTGGAAACTATCGTAACCCGCACCTGTGTCGGACCAAGAGAGGACCTCCTCTGACTGGGACCCCGTGTGGTAGAGACAAGGTGAGTATACTGTGTATACCTCTACTAGTATACTGTGTATACCTCTACTAGTATACTGTGTATACTTATGCTATTATACTGTGTATACCTCTACTAGTATACTTGGCATACCTCTACTAGTATAATGTGTATATCTCTACTAGTATAATGTGTATACCTCTACTAGTATACTGTGTATACCTCTACTAGTATAATGTGTATACCTCTACTAGTTTACTGTGTATACATCTACTAGTACAATGTGCATACCTCTACTAGTATACTGGGTATACCTCTACTAGTATACTATGTATACCTCTACTAGTATAATGTGTATACCTCTACTAGTATAATGTGTATACCTCTACTAGTATAATCTGTATACCTCTACTAGTATACTGGGTATACCTCTACTAGTATAATGTGTATACCTCTACTAGTATAATGTGTATACCTCTACTAGTATACTGGGTATACCTCTACTAGTATAATGTGTATACCTCTACTAGTATACTGGGTATACATCTACTAGTATAATGTGTATACCTCTACTAGTATACCGGGTATACCTCTACTAGTACAATGTGTATAACAAATTGAAATAAAATATTAACATGAACATTATTAAGAACAAACATTGATTCTGTATTATTTTAAATTAATCATACCTCGACAGCATTACACATTAAATGCAGCTGTTACTCAAACACCTTTCTAATTTATAATAACAGTAAGCATTTAGGAACATATCAACGTAAATGGTAACACTATACACTACATAGCTATCTTACTTAATTCTGTGAAAGAAAAATAACTGCTAATTTACCATGACGCGATGGCTTCACAATACCAGATCAGTTCCCATAATGATGACACCCGCAATATTGTGGTGATTTTATTCAATGCTCTCATATCTCATGTCCCATGTAGAAATGCTTGGACGGCCGGTGTCAGTATATCGGGTCCATGTCCCCGGTCCATGGATCCTGGGGCTACTGGTCCAACTGGACCCCATGTTCTACAGAGTGTGGCATAGGCCTCCGATATCGCAGTCGTCAGTGCACCAACCCCAGGTAAGACCTTCTCGTGGAAACAATATTATTTTTCTAACGTTTTGTATATACTAGGATTCACGAACAGTTTGATATCCCGTCAGCTACTGCTAAACCAGCATAGATGTCCCCTGTGCTAGCTAATGGCAACTATGCACAGTTTTAGGGCCAAGGTTCGAACCTACCATGGTCAGGTCTCACATTTCAATAGAATCCATTCCTATCCTTTCAGGGAGCTTCAGGTAAAATTCCGACGCGATAATGATATGATTCGATGTCGTCCTTATTAGTTCGTCAATAGCAGCCGTTGCTCGCAGGTTTACTGTATCATTACGCGTTACATGTGTTTCCTGTTGCCCATACACTGATACACCATAATATTAGTGAATATTCTTGAAATCAGACCCAATCCTCATTTTTATAATGACGCTATGTGAAGTCTCTTTTGGCTATTACATGAATGGGAGGCAAATTAAGAAAATACTAAATATTTCGTAATGTTGATATAGATACACATATTTGAGCCCAACTTTTGTTCTCCGCTAAATGAGCAGGGTATGGTTTCACGAAGCTCTCTTATCCACGACGAAAGCATAGAGTTCGAGATCGTGATTGCACAATCCACAGGTATAAGGCATCGCTACGAGAGTACTGTGGTCTCATAGTAGATAAGAGAGCTTCGAGAAACGAGTATAGATGATGGGTGTTCCTGAATCCTTCATTTAAAGTGCAATATACCCCTCATCATCAGACCTTTCTAAACGAAGCAACAGTAAAATACAGTTCTGCGAGTTCGTTTAGTTGCACTGAGGTTTCTCAAATGTGTCATCTTTTGGGTAAACACCATTCAGGACAAACCTACATGTTCTGTACACATACTATACGTACACACGCAGTGCTCTTCACTACGCACGTTCTGTGGTTACAATGGCTAAAACAAGTCGATAATATTAAAACGGATATTTACCATCCAAACAATGCTCAAAGTGAGTGAACGTTCACAACGTCTGGGTTTGATCCGATGCCATTTCTCCCTGACAATCATTGTAAACTATGTCTTTACATTCAGCCCCAAATTTGGCGGTCGGAACTGTGAGGGGGGTAAGGATGAAATGGGAACCTGCCTAAGTAAGGTAAATACCAGTACCTATATACCTGTCTGCATTACATTTAGACTGCTAGTGGCGTTGTGGTATCTAATGAGAAGCATGTACGTCAACCGGTCTCCCTATTTATACAGACCCCGCAGAACGATCACAACGCTACGAGAGTCGTAACTACCACACTATTATACGTTATGATGGCGCTACAACTCTCACATCCGCGAAACCCCGGCCATTATGACTACACTTAAACTCCGTGAAATATTTGACTGAGGTTAACTGATGTTATGATGAACGGTGTTTCGAGGATACAACTCTCGTAGCGCTATGATTGTTCTTTGGAACGGGGGTCTGACTGTTACGTACGTTGCTCTTCACAGTGCAGGCCCCGAGATTACGAAACTTTTCTGAGTACAAATGTGTACGTCATGTGACGTTTTTGTGCTCAGAAAGTTTCGTAATCTCGGAGCCAGGTCTATAGACGTAAAGCCATGAACTTAACATCCTTCATGTATATATGCTTCCAGTAATATGATTCAATGTACGGGATATAATATTCTACTTACAGCCATATTTAACAGCGACGCTTTATGAATTACGCAAAATACTTACGTTAAGTTTTAAAACTTGCATCCCTTGTAATTGCTGTCAGACGGAATACATATTATTGTTGTTAATTTTCCACACAGAAATGCGAAAGTTTTACGGATATCCGGGCCGGGGAGTGTGAAGTCTGGGAGGAGATGCGGATCCGGTCTGGGAGACACACGTGGAAGCCGTATCCTCCTAAAGACAGTAAGTATACTAAGGTATACTAAGGTATACTAAAGTATACTTGTATCAAGGTATACTTGTACCAAGGTATATCCGTAGCAGGGTATACTCCTACCAAGGTATACGTATACCAATATATACTTGTACCAAGGTATACGTGTACCGATGTATACTTGTACCAAGGTATACTCGTACCAATATATACTTGTACCAAAGAATAATTTTACCAAAGTATACGTGTACCGAGTTATACTTGTACCGAGGTATACTTGTACCATGGGATACTTGTACCAAAGTATACTTGTACCGAGTTATACTTGTACCAAGGTATACTTGTACCAAAGTATACTTGTACCAAGGTATACTTGTACCAAAGTATACTTGTACCAATATATACTTGTACCAAAGTATACTTGTACCGAGTTATACTTGTACCAAGGTATACTTGTACCAAAGTATACATGTACCAAGGTATACTTGTACCAAGGTATACTTGTACCAAAGTATACTTATACCAAGTTATACTTGTACCGAGGTATACTTGTACCATTGGATACTTGTACCAAAGTATGCTCGTACCAATATATATTCGTACCAAGGTATACGTGTACCCAGGTATAATCATACCAATGTGTAATCGTACCAAGATATCCTTGTACACGGAGACCCAGCATCAGTATCCGCTGGCCATTTATCTGATGCTGTCAACATATAGTTACTATCCTGTGTAAGTCAGTATTAGTTCAAATATATTACGTGTATATATAGTAAGCTTGACTATAACTGTGCACAAAAAGGTTCCTACATCCAATGATACCATGTACCACCACTTTTACCTGTATCAATC
Organism: Lepetodrilus elevatus; assembly: GCA_034780755.1. Classification (NCBI taxonomy): domain Eukaryota; kingdom Metazoa; phylum Mollusca; class Gastropoda; order Lepetellida; family Lepetodrilidae; genus Lepetodrilus; species Lepetodrilus elevatus. Next base: position 11,666 of record JAVCKZ010064889.1, read on the forward strand.
TTGTAATTCATGTTTATTGAAATAGAACATGTAGTGCGGTTATTGATCATGGTCTGGTTACACCCAGGAGTCGGTCGGTGCAAACAGACATGCATCTCTGACATGACTGGAGAAGTCGTCACCATCGACGTCAACACAGAGGACGGCACGCCATGTTCTTACGAAGACGACGACGGCGGAATATGCATATTGGGACTATGTCACGTGAGCGTCAACAATTATTCCAATTTCTAACTGTCCCATAGTATGGTACCAGTCAACTACAGGGCCGGTATTCATAAAGGGGCTTAAGTCAGATTTTGATGACCAAATATATAGCAAAAACTGACTTAGCTCCTTTATGAATACCGGCCCAGAAGTCTAGCATTAACACAATGCATGTTTGTATTAAAACTCTCACTAATATGTTCATGTTGAGTAGGCTAGATTTCAATTTAGTAGAGTTCAACATTTCAATTTAGTAGAGTTCATTCATAGTGTGACTCCTGGCTCGTTTCACGCTGTGTGCATATTTGTCTTCAGAGCGTGGGATGTGATGGCGTCATGAACTCTACACTGAAGAGCGACACTTGTGGAGTTTGCGGGGGAGACAACTCCTTCTGCAAGACCGTGACGGGAGAATTCATCAAAATGCCCTCTAATGGTACAAACTTGCTCAACGTAATTGTCAAAATGAACACGTACAAGCTACAGCTAACATTGAAATTAATTTTACTTGCTTATATTATATTGATTTTATTTTCAGAGAACGAGTACGAACAAATTTTGTTCCTACCTCACGGGGCCAGGAATGTGGAAATAACGAAAACCGAAGAATCACCACATTTTCTAGGTACCAGTCTAATTTAAGTTTTAGTGATCTAGAAATCAATTAGTCGATAACTTTAGTTTTACAACGTTCAACTTGTACGTCACTAAGTATATTGGGCAACACGCTACATTTTCCACAAGTCCCACTGGTTTTCTATATTTTCATATTGTATTTTTTATCTTACGATACAAAAAAAAAGAACATATGGAACCAAATGGATATTTTGAAAACAAATGGGACATGCGGACAAATGTAGCTTGTTGCCCAATATACTTGTGTAGACAAATTAAATGTATATGCTTTCAGGTAAATATACGTTTGAATATGATTACCGTATATGTCATCAAAACAATACTGTATGCCTTTAACTCAAACCTCCGTGGACTACTTCCAGCAATCAAGGACCCGGATCGAGGGGATTACTACATGAACGGGGACGGGAAGCAGGAGAGATCGAAGAAGATCGTGGCGGAAGGCACTCTGTTCACATACGCGCGGGGGCAAACCTTTGAGAGTCTGGTTTCCAGGGGGCCATTGAAGAAAAACCTGGAAATTATGGTCAGTTGGTTACCATGGTTTCGGACAATGGACGACGGTCATACGTTTGTAGATAATTCATCAAACTTTAGTTGGTCAGTGGTCGGTATATGGTATACTAATGTTGTCGACATAAGTAGTGTTAGATTCTGTTCAGGATTTAGTGATCATATTCGAGAGTGATGTTTAGAATTGTAATTGGTTTCAGCTTGGTGAAACAGTAACATTAACTGTATTTAAAGGTCAACGCAATGGGTTATAAGTTTCCAATGTGAATACATAGATATGTAATATTTCCGAAGTCTAACTATCTAATCTGAAAGAAAATGGTTTAGTTCACTGGCATAGTTTCATACACACAGCATTGATTAGTGTTATTTGAGTCTCATGGAAATATTTCAAGGTACATTATGTTCCAAATAGTTATTGATACCAAAATACGCCTCCAACCACCTATCAGCTACCACTACCCCTTCCCTCGCCTACACCCCACTCCACCCACATGACCCCACTGGTCCAACCCACCCACACAACATCACTGGTCCATGTCACCCACATAACCCCACTGGTCCATTCCACCCACACAACCTCATGATTGGTCCAACCCACTCATACTGCCCCACTGGTCCAACCCACCCACCCAGAAAATGGATGAAACCTCTTTCACGTTGCTATCAGTATTAGACTTGTACCTAATCTTGACGATTGAATACTTCTCATCAGTTTTTAAGGAATGCAACACACTCTTAGCCTGTGACTTAAATCCCCAATACTAATAAGTATTGGTCGATTTAATAATTCCAATGCTATTCTTTTCTCAAAGATAATGTTCGCACTTACCATTAGTGAGTCATCGAATTGAACCAATATTAATTATATATTCCAAAGTTTTATTAGTTTTGGGATTGCAATATGACGTCATCTTGACATTTGAAGCTGAAAGTGTGGTAACCGGCTCATCACAATTCTGAGATAGCTGTCCTATATCCTAGACGCACGATCTCTTAATACCATAGAGGAGTTATCATTGCCATGTTTTTCTCAATTCGAGCCGGACATACCTGGAAAGCAAACTTGCCAACTTCTAGTAGATTTAGTCGCCTATCATTTAGGTTGCTTTCCTTATCTTTGCTCTGTTACTTGTCTTTTTCGAAGCAGTTATCATATTTCTTTAGCTTATAACTATTACGCTTGCATACTAGTGTATGGTTTGTTTTGTATCCATATCGTGTTAGCTTTGCATTCCTTTCTATTTGGGTTTTAATAATATACTACTATTACTACTACTACTACCACTAATAATAACAATAATATTATTATAATAAATAATAATAATAATAATAATAATAGTAATAATTTAAAATAAATAAATGCATTTTATAAAATCAAGTACCAATGAGTTGGTATTGTTACATCTTGCATAGGAAATTCAAGCAATTTTAGCATGTTCGAACATTTAATGTATTGAGGAAAAGTAAATCAGGGATAGTTTAACTACGCATGCGCACCTTCCTGGACCAATCAAATTCAACTGGAAATCTCTGGTTCCCTCTTGCATGAGTTGAAGGTGAAACACAAAACTCCAAAAACTCATGGACTTTAAAGGCATACAACCACGGTCTGTTGACATAGTTCATGGCCAAACGTATTTTACGTGAAAGTATGTGCATTTGATTTATCTACACAAGTATCTTTGGTAACAAGATACATTTCCCTGATACCCTCTAGTTTTCAATATA
>JAVCKZ010064900.1:0-14751 GCA_034780755.1 Lepetodrilus elevatus
CGGTGGCACTTTGAATTTGCCTATACTAAAAGTGTTACCATTATGCGTTCCCTTATTTTCTGTCGGTAGTATATATTCTGCCATTCACTGTGTAGCCGGTTGTATAGAGGTTTGACTGTAACTGACAATATAAGTTAAGCTTTCGCTGCTTGTTACTTTGATATAAATCTTAGCCTAGAGATATGTTCTGAGTTGTGTGTGGCGATTTTAACACTGCTGCGGTTCAGTATTAACGTTTGTGGAAATGTAAAACAGAGCCCTGGAGTTTGGTATGCAGTAAACATGTAGAGTGGTAAATCATGATATTTTAATGAAAATGTTTTGTGAATTCTATTTTCAAGAGAGTGCTTTTGCTAAAAGGTGAGCGTATATTTGATTTACCGATAATGGATTGTACAAAATCAAATCATTGTATATTTTATTACATTGGTTGATTTGGGGTTTAAAGTCACTTTCTAGAATTTTTCACTAATATCATGACTTTATTTTATTACATGACTACCGTTGTAGTTATACAGTGATTTGTTTTCAAAATCAAAAATGCATATCAATATTAATATAGTGTAATATATTGATTCCTGAGACATTATAGTTTTTTTATATGAATAGTTATTCACTTTAAATCCCAAATCATTAATTAGATATTCTAGAGTTTTACACTGAATTTATATTCTTCTCTCAGATGTTATCAAGATAAAAATTGCAATGCATTTTATGATATTATTTCCTTGTACATTGTGTGATATAATTTTAGGATCTTGATCTATTTTATCAACCATTCTTGTCATATGAAATTAAATTGTGCATATATATTCATTATTTCATTATTAGAAAATTGATTGAGATAAACTTGAATTCATTAACTCACAAATGCATGTACCGTTACCTACTTACTTTTCTGCCACTTCATGAATTATTTATACACTTGATCTGTAGATCGTCACGTGACTTCTTCCAATGTAGTTTTATATTAATAGCATTGGATCCATTTTGATTGTGAATGCCACCAATTGGGGTATTGTAACGTCACTTGTACTTTTATGTCCCTTTCTTGCACTTAAACCCTATGACGCATAGACCTGAAATAGGCTTTAAAATACTGGTACATACAGTGTAGATTGTGGACTATGCTTTATGTAGGGCAAGTTTAATTCTTCACAAGGTCATGTTCTATAGGACAGTTGCTCCCTTATAAGAGTTGTATATCCTAAGGAGTTCCAACTCTTGTAGTGCTACAAACATTATATATGAAACAAGACTATACCCCCGAAATTCTGAAACTTTTTTATAGTAGGATTTCATACTCAACTCAAAGTTTAACTCACAAATACCCACATAAAATTTGAGCTTCAGCATGAAATCATACCAAAAATGTTTTGTAATCTTGGGGCATGATGTATATAATATGCGTATTGTTTACTGATTATTTCCTGTGTATTAATTAACTTTCGATCCCTCCAGCCAAGATATCTGACCCATGACCTCTGTTGTCAAGACGAGGGAATGGTTCCTTGTATGTTATTCCTATGATAAATGGCTTTGACTTCCAGACATAATTGACTGCTATTGGCGATATTTCCCACCTCAATGTGTGCTGCGTCAAACCACAATTCACATAATTCCACCGATATATAGATCAATGAAGATCAATAGGGGCATATTTGGGTTGAGAAAATGAATCAGGAATGGTGACATCAAAGATTAAAAGACCATTTAATGATAGTCATGAAACTTTTACTACAATGAATTGACTTAGTTAAAATATTTTAGTAATAGTATACTGACAAATTTAATGAATTTCACGTCTATTATTGTGATAGATTATTGATCTTCATCTACGAGCAACCTTCGTAGGGCCTCTTAATGATGACAGAATGAGAATTTGCCTGCAAGTATTACCTTGGAGATTTCCTGATATGGCTATTTACCGGCACCTGTTCATAACTCGAGCTCGGCTCAATAGCCAGTTGGCGTGAACCCAGTCAGACCTGTGACGCTTATCTGTATTGAAGTACGTAAGTATAAATAACACCTTTCTGATAGTAAACTGTCAATATTTGCTATCTGGCTGTATACCATCGATATTATGAACGTTTGTATTTTCCTTAGATGTATGTATTGTACAGACATTGAATTATCAATGTATCAAAACATTAACATGAATTTCAGAGCCGTATAAATATTCTATTAATAAACTATTTTATTTTTAAAGTCATCATCATCTTGATTAGCATCTAATGTCTTCGAATATCATCTTGAATTCTAGAATAAACCTAAATTAATTAAAATGATTCTAGTGGATGGAATATGTGTGTGTTTATGGATTACTGACTGTTGGATATACATGTACTATACATGTACCATCAAATTAATTGTAAACATCATTTTCATTGAATACAACCTGGGAATGTCTTTCCTCTATGAAAACACCTTAGGGTAATTTGTAAGTACCTTAGCTTTATGGCAATTTTTTAATAAAACTATACTGCACCATATTAAATGCTTTTAATAATATATTAATATTATGATCAGTTTTAAAAACTAAAGACTGCAGAAATTCTGTCACTTCATATATATATATCAGATATTTTTACAGATGCATTTTTGACAATGATTTAGAAATGGACTTCATGGTATCTGTATCTGTACTTGTATTGATCACAATTGGATGTGCACATTTTCTAGATACTATCTGACATTGTCATGCCAACAGTCTTATTAACGGTGGAAAACCATGCAATGCAGGGATTGAAATTAACACTAGCCCACTAACCCCTACCATTTCTCCTAATGCTAAAGGTATCCTAAGTTATAGTACAAATTCATAACATTTGTTATTTGTATCACGATTCGGGCTAGTAAGTTTTAAAGTTAGTTTCTATCTCTGGCAATGAAACCTGCAACAGCTTTGAGAGATTTTGATGTATTGTTCTCAAGAGTGCCACGTGAACAATAGACGTCTCCTGGGAATTGATGGCTATGCACAATCACATAATCCACGCGAGAGAGTGACGCCTGTACATTGTTCACTTCTTAATGCCTGGCCAGAGTGTACACAGTCTATTATGACCAGGTGACAGATTATGTATTGGAATTATTACAATGCTCCTCATCTATCCAGGCTTGCAATTTCCGTCATGACGTCTGCTCGATAAAATTAGTTAAAGGCCAGTTGCAACTTTGGACACATAAACATAACTTTCTATTATTTTAACGATGAAGAATTTCCAAATATCTACAGGTTCCAGGGGGCCTATTCTCGAAACGTTCTTACGATCGTAAGACAATCTTAGCGATTCTTATAGTATGGCTACGAACTGTTCTTAGACTAAGAAGTTACGTTTCGAGAATAGGCCTTCAATTGTTTTGACATATTTAGATCTCACTGTCTTGCATAGGGCCTACTTGTCCTGTCTCGAAATGTTCTTACGATCTTCTTAGCCTACGAACTTAGCTTTATATTAAGGATACCTATAGCATGAGCTATTCACGTTCTTAAACTAAGCAGAAGTTTAGAGAATAGGGGCCCTGGTATCCAAATATACATTTTTTTGCTGCATAAATTGTCAAAATCAGTTTGTACGTTTAAAATAATAAGCCTAATTTTAGACTACCGACTACAGATAATGTTGTAATAATTGCATATCTAAATAGTCATGGCTGATGTAGATAGACCATGCAATAATGCTTTACACAGTTCGTGGTCTAATATAGCCTGGAATTAAGCTATTCTATAGCAGCGAGCCATCATCTAAAACTCACGATACATTGCCTACCTAACATCCGTCAACAATACGATACGATGACAATTTCTCTTTGAGCGTCTGGCAGAGGACCCAACAATAATGTTATACATTAGCTTCGCCCATCATGGAATGTTGTCTCGTGACCCATTATAGCATCATGGCACAATAAGCACTACTGGCTCAACATTGATGTATTAAATAATGTTATTTGTTTGCTGGGGAGATTAGAACTAAACTCTTCCAGGTTGTATTCGGGCACGCCACACGCCGGACTAAATCATGGCATAACATGGTGATCACAAACCACGATACCCATCCATACTTGTAACTAAGCAGCTGTGTCTTGTCCGAACTCAGTCGTTGTCGTTGTAAATTAGTATCACTGATCTCTGCCTTGACTAGTAGGCCTACTATACAGATCATGTTGACATGTACGTCGTCCTTCAGCCGAAATAATCTTCACCTGTATTCCGTTGTCTACTTTTGATAACCCGATGGTTCAGCTTTTACGTTGTCCATACAATTAGGCATGTAAACCGCTCTTTTACATGATTATAACTTATAAGACACATGTGCAATTTACTGTAACCTTCTCGTACAACAAGAACACGCAGGAAATACATATAAAGAACTACTTGTAAGCCGTGGCTCTCACTCAAAACTCGCGACTTCAATTATTCTTTTAATGTAACTCTCTCCATACTGGAGGCAGTCGGAGATGCCCCCAAAGAGCCGTGCCTTTGTCAAATCCATCTGTGAGAGGGTTAATGCGATATACAACTGCTAGAGGAACGGAGCAAAGGTCACAAATGACGTGCGACAGTTGAAGAGAATTAATCTGAATATCAGCAATGCATATTTTAAGATCAAGGGTATGACATATACAGTGTAAACTAAATTACCATTAACTTATTATTTCTGTAAATATTGACTGAGGACTCGCGGTCTCAGTATCGATCTCAACCAGAAGCAGAGTACAAGGTAATGTTTGAAGTTCTGCCTTGCCAGAGGAAATAACCCTCCAGAAATGCATTCTAGCATTGATTGATAGGTTTACATTACATATTATTTTATTAATTTGTGTGCCTTCTGATTCCTGCATGGTCTAGACATCGGAGACTGAATAAGCGTAAATCTAATGGTAAAACATATCAAATTAAACCTCCCGGGGACAAATATGAGAAGTTCCGACTTTTGGATGCAATACGTACGGTCTACTTTCGGCAGCGTGATTACTTCAGAGAAGATTTATCTGTGGACACATTCAGTTATTCGGGAGAAATCTAATCTAATCGATTATCACATGACTCCGATATACGATATATCTATGCTGTAAATGTGAAATTAGGTCTACGGTACGGTAATAGGTCTGTGGTTATGTCGTCAAAATGAACAACTCATCAAATGGTATACACACATGCGCGCGCATACACACACACACACACACACACACACACACACAACACGCCACACACACACACACACAACACAACACAAAACACACACACGCACGCACACACACACACACACACACACACACACACACACACACATAACACGCACACACGCACACGCGCGCGCACACAGACAGACAGACAGACAGACAGAGAGGCCCTATTTAATAAACAAACTATAAATATAATGTGATACCCCGAACATCCACATCGCCCCTGGATTCTCCGATGCGTGTTCATCCCGTTTCCCCAAAGTGCAGTTAATCTGGATATTTGCGCTATATAATGTGTATATTATAGCACATAAATGGATGGTTGTAGCCTAATATCACTCTTCCTGACACCTAGGACTGGAATATTAGAAGTAGGCCTACTACTATACCTGCATAATGGTAGGTTACCAAACATTATATAAAACATGGATCGTAGAACCTACTTTATGGGGTGAATTGTGCTAGGTCAAGGGGAAAGTTGATCAACATACTGTACTTTACTTGAAGATTGTTTTATTTGAACATAAACACATTAAAACACAATAAACATCGTAATTTGAAACTCCAAACATATTATGTCTTATAAACATAAATGTAATCAGTATCAACAAGTCTAGAGGCTTCAACCAGCGCAAGTATTTCAGTGCACATTCGAGTAGGCCTACAGATAACTGGTCAGCTTCATCATACTGATGTAGGCCCTACAAAGGCACATACGTCAAACAAACATTTATTTAAACAATTATTTAAATAATGCCAAAATAAGTGTGCTTCCTGACTAAATTGCACTGAAGGAAGGCAATTTTCATCTGATATGAATCTCATCTGGGTCAGAGAAAAAGAGCTTGGTAAATCTAACAAGTACTAGTAGTTAGTTTGAAGTTTTCTCGAGGTTGAAATTGATGGTCCCACTTTTCAGGATATAATTTGTTTCACCACATTCCCTCTGCTTACCCGTCAATCAAGATCACACACACCATCACGGTGAAACACAAAATACAATGGGGGCAAGTTAATCATGACTCATGTTTACAAAACACATTGGGGCAAGTTGTTCCATGGATCAGAACACCCCAGTCAGACTGGCACAACTTGCCCCTTACTGGCAATTTTAATAGTTTAATCCATAATAGGTCTAATGGTGGCACAAACTTAACCCAAACTGTTCAAGAACATGCACAGTAAAATAATGTTTTCATCATAAGTCAGGGAACATGTAAAATATTTGTGGTTCTTCTGATATAAATCAACATAGCTTGAATGATGAAATTATCTTATCTTGCGCTAAATTGTCAAGGTTTTTTTCAAGGGAACATGTATACACCATTGAGGCACAGGGTCAATACCTCTTTTCAAATATGGTGCCAACTGTCACATGTCTCTATTTAGAAACCGAAAGGGTGGATCAGCTAACCCGTCCCTCCCAATGCTGTAAGTGTAGGAATACTCTAGATAACGGTACATGCATGGACTAGTATAATAATATTATAATGATTTCACATCACATATTCCTTGAAATATATTCGATAATCTAAACATAGTTAATTTGACATTAGTGGGCTCTTACTGAATATTTTACTGATGTTGCCTCATTAATATTATGAAAAGAAGAAAAAATTGCAATATTATACGAGATCGAAATACCGAACTCACTTTTAGAGAGATTTGTTTTGAGGTATCTAGATTAGTCAATCGGAGTTACCTCCCTTCGCAATATGGCAGCTCACACGTGTTTTCGGAACGACTATTTTGTTTACAACTGAATTTAATGTCAAGCTGTTAATGTAGCGCGTTCTTGTATGTTTTGTTTGACATGATATGTGACATATATTCACACAATTGTAGATCACTATTGAATCACGTCACGGAATAGCCTGAAATAGGTAATTAAAATGTTAGATTAACTTCGATCTTCGAGATCTATTTTGCAACATATTTTCTCAGTTGTAGATTCAGTGTAAGATTATTTACTTTGATTCATGCGAGTATTGATATTGCAGTTACATGGTTAGTCCTAAATTTGTTAGTCGGATATCTGTATTGACTTTGTATACTGACAATATCAGCTGAATATTCGGACTTTTGTAGATTTAATTAAACTCTTTCGCTGAACTTCACCAGATTCAGCACACCCCTCGATCTAGGAAGAGGACACGCCCATCTAGTAGTTACCCCTCGATCTAGTAGTGAAAACAGTCTAAAAGCCCTATACAAACTAAAATTTACGTTAGTACAGCCTTGCATTTGGAGGTCGCAAGATGAACTTTGCTAAACATTTTTTGTTGGTTTCTCGAAATCTTTTACTGTGTGTCTGGCACCAGAGGAATCAAAGCAGTCATCCTCAAATGAAAATGTGACCAAACTTGCAAAATAAATTATTATACAAGTAGAAATGAGACGGAACTTGCCCTCTGTTTTACAAGTAGTCTTGAAACCGATGAGTGGCATAATCATTATTATTACTAAGTTTCTAACATATGACCTTTCCCTTCGAGCATGTATCTGCTCCATTACGCTTAAGTTCAACTAGCTAAACATCATGATAATGGTCACTTTTGCTATCAGACATTCGATTCTGCCATATATACCTGGAACATATTGTCAGAATCTGTTACTAATGGTACATGTTTGTTGTTGTAGAAAATGGAAGGCGAAGACAGGAAGCAGAAAGGACATCGTGTTCGTCAAGCTGGCAGGAAAGCAGACAAGAAGAAGGCGAAGAACAAGCATGATCAGGTTCTGTCATCCAAACAGCGGAACCCCAGAGCCTTCTCCATCCAGTCTGTCAACAAGACAGCCAAGCGCGTCCAGAGGTCTGTGGCATCACTGTCGTTGTCTTTGTTACCGGTGATCATGGCAACACTACTTCTATAGTAGTTTGTTTGTTAGTCACGTTCAAGGTGGACTCACACAGTGCAATTTGTAGCAATAACTTGTATTGATGCATGAGAACAATCAAAGACGTGTTGATCGTGATGTATTCAATTGTTCTCATGCATCGGTAATACAAGTTGTTGCTACAAATCGCACCGTGAGAATCGACCTTTACCAGTGTTTGAAATTAAATCAACATCCCTGAATTAAAAACAAGAATTTTCAATATTATTAAACTGATTATTTGAAATAGAAAGTAAAAATTACAGAATTGTTCAGACTGACTAAAAACATATAAATAGTGGGCGAGATTATTTTGAAAACTGAGTTTTTTCTGATCACTTAAAATGTAGTCAGTGTTTCAAATACTCTGGAAAATTAACCGGCTTTCAACAGTTAAAATATAATTTTTAAATTGGCCACTAGCTATAACATATATACACTCATCTGGGGAAACTTTCCATGCTCTAAAGTATGTGTGACCATGCTCTGTAGATAACCATTTTTTCTGCTATTGCATAGATGTTGATGTAGGCCTAATTAACACATTGTGCTCTTATTTCAGAACTCTCGATCACAAGACAAAGAAACATCACATTCCGCTAGTTGACCGTACTCCAGACGAACCCCCGCCAGTTGTTGTGGGAATTGTGGGACCACCCAAAGTAGGGAAGACAACTCTACTGCAATGCCTGGTCAAAAACTACGCCAAGCAGAAGCTGTCACAGGTTTCAGGCCCTGTGACAGTAGTGTCCGGTAAGACATTTGGAGGGTTCGAAATTTAAGAAAATAATAAGGGGGTCATTCTCCATAGGCCCAATGTTATGGAGGTCAAATCTGTGATTTGCAGGGGGTCACACGGATACCTTTAACATTGCAGATTGTCAAATGAACCCCGGACCTCCTTTAAATTTGACCACTGGACTTGTCAATCAACATTGAACTGAATCGCAAATGACGTGTGTTACTTTGGTTACAGGTAAAGACCGTCGGCTGACCTTTGTTGAATGTAACAATGACATCAACAGTATGATCGATGTCGCGAAGGTGGCAGATTTGGTGAGTGTATATTTGTCCTCTAGGCTCTATTGATGACGTATAGAAATACAAGCTCTGTTCTTCAAAATAATATACAGTACACATGGCACTTAGATCCTAGGTAAATGGTTGCATTCATAATCAAAATTATAATTACGTCATTCTCTTCATTTAGATTTCTACAGTCAACTAAAGTGTTGAGAGATAAGATGATGAAATTTAGTTTCCTAAGATATATTTTATATTCGAACGTGTTCTGTGATTGATGTTGAGTAATGATAATGAGGTGGACAAATAATGTCACGTGTACGTTAATTTGCAATCATTATTGACAGGTTTTGCTGTTAGTCGACGCCAGCTTCGGGTTTGAGATGGAGACGTTCGAGTTCCTCAACATCTGCCAGGTTCATGGATTCCCGCGTATCATGGGAGTGCTCACTCATCTCGACATGTTCAAAGACAATAAGAAAATCCGGAAAACCAAAAAGAGAATGAAGCACAGGTTTTGGACCGAGATATATCAGGTAACGTGTGTAACAATATCTACTAGGTAACAAGAGATTTATCGGGTAGCGAGAGATCTATCAGACAGGATTTCAACTTGAACGTGCATATTTGTAATCCAACACATGTGTACTGCACTGTACTGTCTGGACCAGAGCTGAAAGTAATTATTCTGCCATTCAGATTTACATTTATTGATATAGCGTATGGATGTAAACATTTTTTAAATATATTTGTTTAAATTTGAGTTTTTGAGCTGCTTTCAAGGTTGTTTCACATAACATGGCTTGTCAGTTAATTGGACTATGAGGAAGCCCATAACATCTGTAGCACTGAATGCTGCACTAAGCCCGCGAATACCGGCTAATACAGATAGACCAAGAATGATAACTGCATTGCCACAGTACAGACAGTACATCGTATCATGATCATGTCAGAAATGTAACTTTCATGAACATCGATCCCGGGATGATGTATGAGTGAATATGGAGTTGCAGGATTTAAACCTGGGGCCTTTAGCTCGGAAGTGCGAACTTTCTATCACCAGGCCCTGATACTATTCCATGACTTCACTGTAAAGAACGTCCCTTCAGCACATTGACTGAAAATATTGCTGGTGTTTGTTTCAGGGTGCCAAGCTGTTCTACCTGTCTGGAACCATCAACGGAGAGTACCAGAGGACCGAGGTTCACAATCTCTGCCGATTTATCTCCGTCATGAAGTTCCGGCCACTGCAGTGGAGAATCACTCACCCCTACGTCCTGGCCGACAGGTGAGACGTCCACCAGTGTGTTTGGTTGATGGTCAGATGGGTCCTGTTCCTTTGCGAAGTGTTCTCGGATAGATATGTGACGTCACTATACTTAGTAAAAGGAACGGCTCGCACACGTCTCACACAAGTATTACTGTAAGATGGTGACAAAGACTGCCTTTATGTATGTGGTGACAAGATTTTTCAATTGGGGTTTATAGCCGTATTCAAGATTATTTCACATATATCACGGCATGTCAGTTAGGTCAGAAGGAAATCTGTAACCTCCGTAGTCATGATGATAACTGTGGCCACAGCACAGACAGTGCAAGGGTTTGTTTACATGTACATGAATTGCTTTTCAGGATGGAAGACATTACGAACCCAGAAAGTATCCGTCAGAATGCCAAGTGTGATCGGAATGTCTGTCTGTATGGATACGTGCGGGGAACTAACCTGAAGAACCATCAGATGGTGCACATTCCAGGTGAGTACGTCAGCAAACGGTCCACATTCCAGGTCCCATATTCTCGAAACTTCTTAGTGAGAAAAGATTTCTTCAGAAATTAACATGAGCAGAAAACCAGTTAGCAAATTCTTAATACTTGCGAACTTCTTAGGACTTACGAAGTTTCGAAGATACAGTCCCAGGTGAATAAGTATCACTTTGTTCCTGTCCTCTATCCACTGTTACTTCACTCAGTGTAAAGATGTAGCCATGCCATGTCATTACTAAACATCAGGGAAGATTAAGGATGTCCTAACGTTGTTTTTTTTCCTAAATTGTAAAATTCCGACCTCAGGATGTGGAGACTTCAACATCCACCACGTGCACTTCCTGTCTGACCCCTGTCCGACCCCGAGCCGAGAGAAGAGGAGGTCGCTGAACGAGAAGGAGCGCTACATCTACGCACCCATGTCAGGCGTGGGTGGAATCGTGTACGACAAGGACGCTGTCTACATCGACCTCGGCGGCAGTCACTCGCACTCCAAGACGGAGGAGGTTAGTACGCCCGGTAGAATGTTCAGATATATGTCTATAGGTACGCACGCATACAGACTGGGTGTTATCCATCGTGTGCAGTCAGACCACTGTGACACAGAATTATTGGATTTTTTAGCCGATGGACATATGAACAAATCTTCATTATTTTTCTCTATCACATCTTTCTGAATCAGGTTTTGTCCATTGAGATAAATGTGTATCTTTGATGAATGGTTCACCCAACGTCTAGGTCATTAAGGGCCGATGGATTTCATATCGTAAGGAAATAGTTCTCAAAATGGGCTCTTTTAAGCTCAATTACCCGAGTCTTGTTGTTTATTGGTATCGTCACATAATGGGGCATAAGCCCGAGATTTATGTTTGCGGAAGTTACCTTTCTGACGCGATATTGATAGGATGTGTTGTCTGTATCATTTGTAATACAGATATCATCCTTGGTCTGTCAGTACCAGCCGGTGCCCACAGGTTTACTACAACATTCAGTGCTATGGATGTTGCAGGTTTCCTCCTGCCCTTTCGTCTCCTATGGGTGAGATATTCCTGCCGCGACGTAAAACATTAATTCACTCAAAATCCTCCTGCCCTAACAAGCCGCGATATTAGTGAAAGCATCTTGAATGTGGCTCTAAACCCCAATTAAGAAATAAGATGGAGTCAATAACAAGTTTACAACAACTTCCAGAAAGTGCAGCCAGGCAATGAGCTGGTATCTCAGCTGATTGAGATGATCAATCCCATCGACAAGAAGATGATGTCCAGTGAGATGACCATGTTCTCCGACACCGCCCCCATCAGATCGCTCGATGACGACAACGACGACGACGAGTCCAGTGAGGAAGATGACGACGAAGCGGGCAATGAGTATGCCATCATTCTGATGTTGATCCACTGTAATTTTCTTAGTTAATTCTGTTACTGCTATTACATCAGTCATAAATGATCCGAGTGATTTTGATAAAGGATTGGGTTTTTTTTGTCTATAGGAGCACATACAAGGAGGAAATCGTCAAAACAAGTGACGGGCGGACACGAAGGAAAGCTGTGTTTGCCAATGATGCCGACGACGATAGTGACGATGATGATGATGATGATGACAGTGAAGATGAGGAGGAAGAGGCAAGTTATCCATGAAAACAGGCGACTATTTAAGTAGAATGTGTTTAAAGTCTTTACATATGGTTTTCCAATATAGGCCCATATGACCATATGTGTTTTTCTGGTACGAGTGATTTCAGCACTGAATCTCTTGTTCTGCAGTATGTTGAAAATATTTGACAAAAATTATGATAGTTACCAAGCATTTAGCTGATAAATCAACAAATACTCCTACATAGGGGTGCGATTAGTAAACATGGGGATTTTATGCTCCTTCTTCGAAGGATGAAAGACTCACATTGCAACTAATCTCTCGCACTTGAATGCATGCAAGTTCGCGTATTGGTCCCGTGATTACGAAACATTTTTTAATGCGATTTTATGCTAAATTTTTGTTTTGTTCACAAATTGCCATATACAATTTGAGCTTTTGTGTGAAATCGTACTCAAAAAGTTTCATAATCTCCATATTCACTCACTCATAATCTCGGGGCCAGGTAATGATATTGAAACTGTTTTACAGGAAAGTCCTGATGCGAAGGCAGGTGAAGGTTTTACGTTTGCGGACAGTGAGGACGACCTGGAAGAGGACATCGACCTGTTCCAGAGGAAACCCACGTCCAGCTCTGGTCGGCAGTCCATGGACAGCATTGACATGGGAAGGACAGTGCCGAAGAAAAACGATTCTTGGATATCGTTTGATGTAGAGAAGAGCGATGATGAAATTGATGAAGATGGCGATGAAGATAAAAGTGATGACAATGATGAGGAGGATGAGGAAAGTGATGAAGATGATGATAGTGGTGATGGTGATGATGATGATGTTGATATAAAATCGGTCAAAAAAATGGGAAAGCTTGATGGAATTAAACAAATGAAAGTTGGTAGAGAAAAGCGTATGCAAGAGTCTGCGATTGTTCAGAATAGTGACAGTGATGATGACGCAAGTGACAGTGCTGAGGACGTAAGTGACGATAGCGACATCGATGGTGATGACGATGAAATGGACACGAAAGTGGTCAAACATGGTTCATCTAAAACTACTGCTAAGACAGTGTCGGTGAAATCAAAGAAAGATAATTCCACATCACCTGTGTCAAATCAGAAACGGACTAAAAATGAATCGTCGAAACAGAAAAGTGAAAAGTTAGCTAAATTAACACCCACATCTAAGCCTGGAAAGAAAGATAATTCTGCTTCTAAGCAAAGCAGGAGATCTCAGAAATTTATTGAACCTGATTTCGACGATGAAATGACTGACGAAGAAGTTGAGAATGATGAGTCAGAAAGTGACAGCGATAAGAAGTGCGATGATGGTGATGATGGTTCTGATGAGGAAATGAAATTGATTGAGACCATGAGCAAGAAGACAAATAACACCAAAGAAAATAGTGAAGAAAATAGTGAAGAAATGGAGGCGGAAAATGGTCAGTAATATTCTTTGTATGTTGTATGTCTTAGGAATAATAGTTTCCTATATTCAATATCATTGTGTACAGCTTTCCTAAGCAACAAGTATACTTTTGTTGAAATAGAATATTTTATATATTAGTATTATTATCATTACTGATTTATTATTAATTTTCTCAATTTACTCTGGGCTGAATTATCATTGTGTATAGGTAAAGTATTAGTTCAATCAACAGTACTCACTTGAAAGGACGGCTCCAAGAATGGTTGCCAAGCAGGACAGATATCACAAATGACCAACATGTTCTATGCCGACTATCTGTTGCATTGTGTAGTGTCCTAACTGTATTAGCATTGGGAGAAATGGTGCGGGCTTGTGTTAATTTAGATCGCTGATACTTCTGTGTTACAGGCCTGCAGTGGAAGTCCAACCTCACCACGAAAGCATCGGAGGCCTTCATACGGCGACGCCAGCTAAAAGTGAACTACCAGAAACTCATCTACGGCAAAAGTGAGCTTCCAACTTCAATAATAATTTTATTATTTGCTGTACATCATCTAACATTTTAAGATATTTAAATTTTCCTTATTAATGAATCAGTCTGATACAAATACAATATTGATAGGATGCACTATCTGTAGAGTGGCAATGCAGTTAGGGTTCATCCTTGGTCTGCCAGTACCAGCCAGTGCTCGCAGGTTTGCTGCAACATATAATGCTGCAGATGTTGCAGGTTTCCTTCTGCCATAAAACTGACAAGACGTGATATTAGTGAAAGATTCTAGAAAGCGATTCTAAACCCCAACTACTGTAAATCATAAAATTTTAACGAGCATAAAACTTTAACGAATTTAACGAGTTGCTCTTAGACGTTAAAAT
>JAVCKZ010064911.1:0-14749 GCA_034780755.1 Lepetodrilus elevatus
TTATCAGTAATTCAGAGATGAAATCAGAAATTAAGGTTGGCGACAGGCCACGTATGTATCATTTTAGGTATTTAGACCCGAATGTAAGTACTTAGAATATGTTTCGCAATAAAACTGTTGGAATGCCAAGTAGTCCAATACAAACTTCATGTTAGAAACGAATAATAGGCAAATATTTGTCTGCATTTTTTTGTTCTCCGATGGCGACATTAAATGTACCTCATTAGTGAGAATGACTCTTGTACAGTTTCATATTGTAGGCGTACATTGACAATATTGTGTAGTTTGATATACTATCAATCCGAGCTATATATAATGTCGCAATAATACACCGCATGAGTTACTGCTTATTGTTATTTAATAACATTAACATTTTGTAAATATTCTTCTTCTCCATAATAATTCATAATAATAATAATAACAATAATAATATTAATGATAATGATAACGATGATGATGATGCTGATGGTGACGATGATGATGATGCTTTTGATGATGATGATGGGGTGATGGTTTCTTCTTTTGCCACTCACTATAAGAACTGGCCCTAGTATACCACAGTACCAGTTGTATTCTATCGTTAACGTATGTGGATTGTTTCTAGGAAGTGCCGTTTGGTAGGCACTCTGTTTCAGTAGTTTTCTCCGAGAACTAAATTGTATATACTAACAAAGAACACGAAATGAACAAAACTAGTCTTTGTTTAATAGAACAGGCATACACACAAAATCACGATCGTAACAACACGTTAACGGGTATGGTGTATTTCTGTGCGCATATTATTCAAATATATATATATACAACAAACGCGCTCGCGTGCTTGCGTGTGCGTGTATGTGTGGACATGTGTGTGTGCGTGTGACTAAGGGTACATGGACATGTGCTGTAGAGAGTTCTAGTCGTTAGATGAGTCACAATCCATACTTCCCGGGGTGTTCAGAGAGGAAGGCACGTGTATCTTCAATAGTTACAAACGTCTAAAGAACCATCATCATGAAATACATAATGCGCATGCAATTCCGTCTAAAAATATAAACTATGGAATATATTTAGGGGATAAAGGTCTACTGTTTGGAAATCAGAGGGTATCAATCGTAAATTGATACCGTCTAAATTTGAATTGAACACCGAACCCTCTGATTTCCAAACAGTAGATCTTTATCCACATTCTAACATGACGTGTATACATGAATAGACGGTGTCTGATTTCGTGGGCGTGGCACTTTTTGACCAATCGCTGTAGCATATTCATACACGTCATGTTAGAATAATACATACACGTCACGCTACGTCATGGAATGCTAGTCTTTAGATGAACTGTTATGACATCACTTTGGATACGGATCGTAATATATTTTATAACATTCTGAATACATAATCAGATAATAAATCAAATACAAATGTACATGCTAATTAGCAATTAACACGATGATCGATCGTATCGAAACATTCAAACATATCGACATTTCTTTTGTGCAACATAGCCTACGCTGTGTAAGCTCGTAGGAATACAAACATTTCTTTCACGTACAAACTTGTTGACACTTAGAACGGGTACATAATTACGCCCCACCTCGAACCTGCGGATATTCGACCCCGTACGTGATGATTCGTACCACACTTTATCATCGGTGCCAACGTCACACGCGATGGATCAAAGGCACCGCTTGCGTCAGTCACGTGGATCCCGTCACCCTGGAAACCACCACAGCATGGAGAGCAATGGAACCACGAAGAGTCAGTGATCATGATCCCTTTCTGAATGGGCGTGAATTATGGATAGAACTGATATAGATCTGCAATATATGTCATGTTATATTCATCAAACTCCTATGCTAGTTTCCACTTGTTTCAATGATTAGCATTAGGAGAAAACAAATGGACATGCACATAATGTAGGAATATGGACATGCACATAATGTAGGAATATGGACATGCACATAATGTAGGAATATGGACATGCACACAAATTCATAATGTAGGAATATGGACATGCACATAATGTAGGAATAAGGCCATAGCTAGTTACAAAGAGAGCAGTGTCCACACATAGTATAACAGCGATTCCAAGTCAAATCTAGTATATATTATCACTTCCTGCAAGCAAATACTATTATTACTGTACGTTACTTTAATGTTTTAACGCATACGGTACCTATTCCATTGACTTTGTTTCTTCAAAAGCCAATGCAATTTCTTTGAAGACTTATCGCATATTCATGCAAAATCAGATCATGCTTAGTGCTTTTTAATTCGAATTTGAAGTATAATCGTAAGTATACAACACATTCAATAGTTATAACAATGCCTGTCTATGCCAGTGTTACGTCTGATAAGTATTTAAATAAATACGATTATTTTATTTCAGAATTAAACGCAATTCGCAGACATTTCTGTATGCTTGACTTTCAAGTTTATATTTACACATTTTACAGAAATGTGAAACATTTCTCCAATGTTCTCAAAACCAAAACATATTACACTTTATACGAGCTATTTATGGATAAAAAACACCCAAACATATTATTGTTATTTCTGCTTGTTCTGAAAATTATTAAACATACGTATTATTTAAGCACAGGCATAAACAGTATCTTTTGAACCAAAGAAAATGTCATCATGGCAAAGGGAGATAATTACAATGGACTGTTAATAGACTATTTCACTTATTCGTGTAACTATTCCCTGCTGTATACTGAGGGCGTGTAATTATACATGCCATTGTATGCGCCTCCTAGCCAGCCAAATCACGGGGAATATGTACAATGCCCTTGTTTGTCACTCGGGTAATTACCAGCTTCTCAAAGGAAATCAGAAATATTAAATATTGCATTAAATATTCAATATGTGGCACTATTGTTCAACTTCCAATCACAGTCATGAATAATGGCAAAACACTCTTCGGTTATGTTTGGATTTTTTTTCATATTGACAGTACTTGATTGAACATTCATTTACTGTATGTACAATTATTGATTTAATTGTTATGTTATAAATGGTGCAACATATAACAGTTGTGACTGAACATGTTATTGAACCTCAGAAGCACAGTTCAACTGCGACTTGTAAACGTTAGTCCCATAATTTACCAAATCTGCAACATTTATCCACAATCTTGACAAATATAACCAAGCCTATGTGACACGTCTTCAGTCAAACAGTCTGCATTTCATTAACCCTCTCCCTGCTGAAGGCAACCGTTGACGCCCTAATGAGCAGTGCTTTTGCCTAATCCAGCAGGGAGAGGGTTAAAGGTAGGCCTATTGAATATAGTTTACATAACTGTTATGATAACAGATACGAAATTGTGTTGATGTTGCAGGTTTACAATCCTGATATTTGCAGGTCCAGCATTTTCTTGATGTCGCTGAAGGTTATATCCTACACATTAGATCCCCAAGCCAGCAACATTTCTTAAGGAAGTAAATTGCGTATCTAATAGTACGACTTATAAGTCTTATAGTACATAGACCTGGTCCCAGGGGGTGGCCTGTGGCTATTTGGGGGAACTTCTGAGGAACGATTTCTAACACCGACACCATAGTGCAAAAGTTACATGTCTGGCGACTCCAAACTTTTGGATCGATTGTCCTTAGAAACAATTTGCCCGCGAGGAGGAATAGCGTCGATTCGTGATTTTTCTCCATGCAATTCTCTCGCATATCATTGACAGCGGCGTATGCTAGATGAGAGAAGGTCCAATGGAGACACACGGTGATGGCGTCCAATCTTCTTCAAATGAAGGAGCAACATGGATGTTATATGAGTTTGACCTACGGTTGCTGTTGGTAATATTGAAGAATTGACGGAACGGAGAACTGTCTTCCAGAATTGGTGGAACTGTTAACAACATCCATCCAGAATTGGTGGAACGATGAACAACTTCCATTCCAAGTGGTTGTAACTGTTAACAACTTCCATCTAGAGTTGAAGAATCGGTGAACATCCTTTCAGCATGGATGGAACAATGAACAGCATCGTCCATAATTGTTGGAACAGTGAACAACATCCATCCAGTTTGGTGGAAGGTTCATAACTTCCATCCGGAGTAGGTGGAACGATTAACGACATCCGTCCAGAATTGTTGGAACGATGAACAACATCCATCCAGTTTGGTTGAAGATTAATAACTTCCATTTAGAGTTAGTGGAAGGTTAACAACTTCACCTAGAGTTGATGGAACGGTGAACTACTTCCATCCGGAGTTGGTGGAACTGTGGCCAGGTCAGACAGCTGCCGATTCCGCTTCACCGTTGGCGTCAGGTCTCCCTTGATTGTCAAGGCCGACGTGCTCCTCCATCGTCGTGGACGTAGCGCCGTTGACGTAGTTGGAATGCGCTTGGAAGCGACGTCGCTGGAAAAGGAAAACGTAGGCGAATCATGATAAGGATTAATGTTTTATGTTGTTTTATACTATGACTAAATATTGAAAATCTTGAAAATCTACATATGGCAAAGATATGACATAGGATACGTTGAAGCATTTAATGGCTTTATCGCAACAACAACAATAAGTAATACTAATTATAAATAATAATTCAATTTAAAAATCTGGATTTTCGGAGTCTTGACGATAGGATCTCAATTATCAGACTTAGAAAACTGGTTACGTATATTTATTCTACTAGTTTGCATTTTTAACACACTACTGAGCACATGTTTAATGTATTTTCCGGTACCACCTTTGGTAGTACAATACAAACAAATAACTTATAACTTTTCCTTGAATTTCATATACAATTTGCTCGGGATATATATTTAGTAAGAATTACGACATTGTCGAGGTGACTTAAGTTGACAGTGAACTGTTTCAAATAAAGCCAACAGATAGGAACGCTTTATTCCTAATAGCCAAAATAACACACAGTAAATATAATGCCCTAGTTTCGGAATTATTCCTGCGATTATATATCAATTGTAGGCCTACACGCGCTTATAAACAAGGACACAAATGTTGCAGGCAACAGTGAACATGATTGATGTTACCTGCAAGTTACTCAGGAGAATGGGAATATTGGGAAAATATCTATCATAAAAATCAGTCACCGTGAAGATGTGTTGGTCGTTATATCGACGTGCTTACAGAACAATAATTGATGGCGTTTCAGGAACGTGTCCGGCTGCAGCCTAAATCGGGGCGTGAGCCATGCTTTTATTATATCAGGAAATTACGTAAACCCAGACTTACGCCAAGACTACGGATACGACCCTTTCCTGACAACCAGGGACCGGTTGTACGAAGCCGGATTATCTTAATGTGCCGTTAAGCTTGTACTATACCCTATGGATGCAGCTATTTTGACCGGGCTTTTCCGGTCTTCGAATAATGGTCCCCAAGCTGCTAGGACCCCGGCCCAGAGATTACGAGTTCTACTTTGAGTACAGTTTCATACTCAAAGTTTTGTTCACAAATCCACATATAAAATTTGAGCATGACATATGTAAAAACAAGTTTTCAAATATTTTGATATGGTAAAGTTAATGGTGAATTTCCATGTACACTGACTTGAATATAGAAGTAAATGTACAATGTGTGTGGTGAGTCTGAATATCGATCAATAGTAGTTTAAAGGCCCAGATTTTACAGTGGGTAGCAAATACCTTGTATCGTATGTTTCTTCAAATAAACATCAACTACTTTATTTTACTTGATAAAGTAAATATCATGATCACAAAAGTAGAAGGAAATAAATTAAAGTATTGCCTCAAATGGATGCATTATTATTTGATATTTCGACCAATACAGTGCATATCTAGGACTAGACAACAGTATGTATCGTTACACATTACAATGCTATGTATTAAACACTTTAAACCATGGCTCGTTTATTGTTGTCTGTATATTAACTATCTTAAATGTTAGTTAAATAATTGGTAAATGTTCGTGGGTATCCATCGAGACTACCTTTCTATTTTATTAACTCCACTTTTACACAGTTTAGCTTTGCACTTTTAAAAAAACCCATGTTTACCCTTCTTGCTATCATTAGGTAGGCCTACCATTGCACATTGTATGGTATGCAGAAAATAATATCACTTAATGCGAGCTTACACATCGTACCAACAATTTTCTGTTTAGGAATCAACAATTGATGTATTCCTGTTACTTGATCTTTCGACTGCTCTGTTTTCCCAACATGCGATAAACCACTCTGTATTTCACACTGCCATGACGCTTCTACTTACTATCCGGCAACACTAGATCTAGACAAATACAGGACGATTATCCTGGGCAATTACTGAATATCCACACGAGTGGCAGATCTTGCAAAGTGTTATAGGGGGTGAAACCTTCATCTCGTATGTAGGGCTGATGATATATCAATGGCAAAGACAAAGAATCGCCGACCAAGTGCACAGCCACTTTTACTTGATCCAATTAGGACATAGAAGATGTCAATAACATGGGACCGGAAGTAGATTTCTGAGCATCTCGGAGGAGTGTTTAAGGACTTCGTGGTGGCAACTCTGGGTCTTAAAGGGGAGGTTACACTTTAGGAACGCCATTATTGGGAATCCCCTTAGGGGGGAAACCGACCACACAAGATCATAACGTTGCATTTGACATATGCAGTATGTTTCTCAGAATGAAGCAATTACTATTGGGCCATGGGGAGAAATGGAAGTGGTGAGCGTTAGGGACTTAGTATCAATATCAGTTGTCATTCTACTAATGCTGCCTCGGCTGCTCGTACTAACCTTGCAATAAGATTGGACGGTTGTAAATTCTGGTGAACTGCAATACCATAAACTCGAATGCTAGATTTAGACATTAAATACATGCTAAAGATAAATACAGATAATTTAGTTAATGAATGGGTGGTGGTCATGTCATGATTCAAAAATAGACATTCTGCTGCTACATTTAATACTAACCTGTATGGTTGTTGTAAATTATAGTTAACACTTCAAGAACCTAAACTGGTCATATTCATCTCTTAACTGATACGATAGTGTTAGACTTTAAATATATGTTGTCGAAGACACATAAGATGCATTTAATAAATGATAAATTCTGTTAATGCCATTATTGTCCCCAAACCGGCCCTTGCATTACAAAAGTTGCGAAAAATGCAATGAGATTTCCACATTGAACCTTAAATCTCATTCATAGTAGATGTTTAATACTAATTCAATTTCATTAGTCATTTAATATGGATGAACAATGGAAATAGGACACTTAATGACGACTATTGGAAATATGACCGGGGTGTGATTAAGAATTACCTTTTCAATACGTCAAATATAATCTATCTTTGTTTAGGGGACATTTAACTTATTTTACCCAATTTATCCCGTCTGAAGATCTATGTCAAAGTGAACTTAGCTGTTTTTCGAAGTCTAACTAATATGTGTCCGGACTAATAACTATATAGTATATAGTATATTATAACGAGTGCCTAGGATTAACAGGTTTGTCAACGTGCTAGTGAGCTTGTAATAATGAGCCGGACATAGCACATCGCTTCACAGAATCTTCTTATATATAATCCTGTGAAATGGTAATAATATACCTGTGTGAAGTACATGTAATCACTTCTTGGTACATGTATACGCATTTGATTGTCGTCGTTTTCATTATACACTGCTACCTTTCTATCTCGTTTGCTAGTTATATAAAGCTCATAATACAAATATGTTGATGATTTTTGGTCCAACTAGTTTTAAATAACTAGAACATTAAATATGCAAGAAAGACAAACGCTTTAGTTTACAAACATTATGCTTTGCTTTCTTGTTCTAAATATAGATGCATTGAGTATTTTTCGTAAATACATGCATTGCACACGGTTAGGGATATATTAAGATATTGTTCTGGATATATCTTATCCACTAAGAGTCCATAACGCTCTCTTAGCAGATAAGAGAGCTTTGTGAAAGGATACCCTGAATATTCTTTTTGTTAAATACCTCAAAGAAAGGTTGTACACGAATATAAACTGAACATAGTGTTCATAAATACATTCAGTTATATAATGCAAATTATATTTGATATATGTTTTAGAAAGTTTGACAAACCAAGCCTCGAATAACGTATGCTTCTTAGTCTTAGTTCTAATAACATGTGATGGGCTTAAATAGTGTAACGCGTTATGAAAACAGACTCTGGAGATGCGCATGTACCGTTATTTGTACAACGAAACTAAAGTTGAGTATGGCATGCAGAGGTAATATAATATTTCAATTTCAAGTTCGACCTACCTGAGATGACGCACTTCGACGCCGATTACTGAACCGGAAGTAGCCCCTAAGTCGATCCTTGGTTTCACTGGACATACTCCACGATGCAAACAGTATAGGATTGGTGCACGTGGACAGAAAACCAAACCACGTGAATGTAATATACGTGACGTCATAATGGTCCTGATTGGTGTCGTTCTCGTGCACGAAGTAGTGCACGAGGATGAGGATACGAAGAGGACACCAACACATGGCGAACAACGTAGTCATGGAGATGAGATAGTTTTGTGTTCGTTTTTCTTTGACGAGGTCCAGGTCGTCGTCACTGTCCTGCGTGGCGCGTTCATTGAACGTCGGCACCGGCGGCGCCACGGGCTCGGCGGGTGCGCCTTCTTCCGTCGTCGACGTTGCTGCACGATTCACCCTCGGCCATGCTAACGAGGACTGGTACGAATGATCTGGGATATTTCTGATGATTTCCTCTCCGTTCGGACCAAAATGGATGGACACCGACGTTGACTCTCTCGACTTGATTTCGGCCGAGACTCGAACGTACAAAAATGCTATGATGGCTAGAGGCATGGCGTACAGTGTAACGAACATAGCTCGGATATACTCCTCGATTCGTTTCTCTAAGTACACGTAGCATATCCCGACACCTTCGAAACGCTTCCCTAGCGAGGCACCTAGGTCAATATATTTTATATATATGGCAAAAGGGAGCACCACACACACCGCCACCACCCACACTGCGATCGTACACAGTCCGGCCGGAAGTCGCGACTTGAACGGATGTACGATGAGTCTGTATCTGTCGATGGCTATCATAAGGAAAGTCAGCATCGAAGCGTACAGCGGGAAACACTGCATCATTGGCAGGAAGAAGCATAGGAAGCTTCCTAGAAGCCAGTTCTGTATCAACAAATTGGCCAGGGTGATAGGAAGGACAAAAATGTCCTTTATCAGGTCCGCGAAGGCCAAGTTTCCCAGAAGGAAGAAGGTCTGGTCGTGATAAAGCCTCCTCTTCACAAGGATCACCAGCATGGCTATGTTACCCACGATCCCCACTATCCCTATGAGGGCGTGGAGGAAGATGAAGAGAGGGTACACGTACCTCAGAGACCGACGGACGTAGGGCTGGGTGAAGTCCACGGCCTCGGTACTGTTGTTGTCCACCAGCCATCGCAGGATGAGCTCGATGTACGTTTCTTTTGACTGAGCTAGAGTCATGTTTCCTCCGGCTCTGGATCGCGTCACTGTGTCAGGGAGGCGGGCTGCATGATTGATTCCAGGAAGATAATTAGTGTTAATTAGATATGGTACATGTTTATAGGATCCGTTCTCTCACTGCATGTTCAGCTCTTTCATTACGGGCTCAAGCTGTATAATAATCACGACGAGAAGTGATAGGCATACAGTAAACAGTGGCTGTATGGATTCCTAATAATCATTAGCTGGCCAAGGAATCGTGAATATCAACTTTCCTCTATACTTACAGTCACAACTTCAAGGTTTTCCAAATGTGATCACAACATTTGTGGGATTTCCTGTAACCAGAGAAAGCTTACAAGAGCGGCTGACGTTTGTATCAGGGAAGTCTTCGAGCCCGGTTGATTCCCTTTGTAGTATATACACTGTTTCCTAAAAGTGAATTAGCGTATAAGGTATATCGATGTATCGATCTATATAATGGAATATTTTGCGAAGTATTATTCTTGTATTGACTTGGGTTATTGGTCGCGTGTTTACTGCAGTGGTTCCTCACAGTAGAGATTTCAATTCTGAATATATTTCAATTACGAAACCAGCCGCAATCGCTTTGATTCCTTTAACCGTAATTTCTTCAAAACAGTTTCGTTGAACTGGAATGCACTCGATCAAAATAACCAATAACTCAAACAGTTCAGTCGATAAACGACAGGCTCCACACAGCGCTGATCCCTTCCACTGGATGATAACAATAGCCAATGACCCGACAGTGAAAGCCACTTGCGTTTGTCTTTCTGTCCCCAAAGAAGAATTGCATTTCCCTGACAGCAAATTGTCTTGTATCAATATATTCCTAGTGGGCCCTCTGGCGACCTTGTTATGATATAATCACATCAGACACTTCACCAAACCGATGGTCGGTCAATGGAAAGATTCCACACGAGTCGGGCGTGATAAACGAGCGATTTATAGTTCTCTGAAGACGTCGGATGTTCTTCGGAAAGGAAGGAACATCTAGGAAGAAATCACAGGACACTGAGGTCTTCCTCTACACTGGGGGGTTCCCTCCGTCTGTGACGCGTGCCATGAGAACAACTGCCAGTGGTATTATCGCTCTTCCTATGAGTGTTATTGGACAGGCTGATATAATTACAGCGTCGTGTTTCCTAGGAGACACTCTTCACGTTGTCATAACTCTTTTGTCCGCGGCGTCAAAACCAGTGATAGCACACTCCTCCGCAGCGCAATTATACAAGGATGACAATAGCACCAGTATAAACGACACTAGCCCGTACACTTCCGTATTAAGAATGCTCCCTTGCTTAGCATGATGCCAACTCGGAGACGTGGGATGTCACTGTCGGAATGTCAGGTCTGTCGTCGACTGATCTGTAGGATTACAAGCACAATTGCTGTCCATATCCCCCCAAGACGAAATTGGCCATCTCATCCCAGCGAGGGAACTGAAAAAGAGAGAAAAATCATGTCACCAATGCAGTGGACATAGGAATTAACCATATACGACATTTAACAAGTCCCGTGCCTTCACTTCACTCACGGCGGTGGGTAATTGGTTCTACTCAAATACTGAACAAAGTATCGAGAAAAATGTTTCCTCTAATCATGGTTCCTAATCGAGATGGCAAATAGTGTGCCTATGGAACCTCTTCACATGCTCTTGTACTCTCGGAAAAGTCACGTGGATGATAAAATCTCAGAGATTTGTTTCCTGTTTTTTTTCTCACTCCAGAGAAACACGACCGACGTTACAAGCGGACATAATATAAATCGCTATGGGTTACTAGATGCTATGTTTCTTAAGAACCAATTCCAAACCGTGGTAGACATTCTCGTCCAATATAAAGCTCCAACGTAACAAGCCGATTTGGATCGGTCGGTGCCTACCTTTTATAACACAGCGTACGAACTCGGGAATCTATAGAATGGAGGCACGAGGCGACAGGCAGTGTACGCGATTAGAAGAAGCATATCGATCTACTGTCACGTGATGCCATACCGACAGGATTGGTTCGTGAGACGATCAAATAAAGACAGTTATGACCCTGCGTAGTTTAGTTTGCTCGGCACTAATCTAAGGTAAAATCGGAACTGCGTTTTCCTAAACAAAAGGGGTGCCCATTTCGCTTAATTTTCAACGTGGTTCTTGGTCATGAAATCAAGAGGTCCACAAATAGCAACGTGAGTAGTTGTCTGGTAGAACTACAGATCATTCTCTCAGCATGTACTGGTAAGTTGCACCTGTGGCTACGATCTGTTTCAGTATGTCCTCGATGAGGATTAATATTAGCACCGTGGCTATATATTCTATTATGTCTTAACGTCAACCTATAGCTGTTCAAAATATATCCGCCTCATCTATTATTAGTGAGCTCACGCTAGAGCAGTTGACACTATCAGAAAGACTAGCTCACTCTAATAATAGCTATTGATAAATCTATACATATAACTGTATATTAGTACACGACGATACGAATTTCTTGTCGGATGCGTGTCTATTATTATACGCCACAGCATACCATTTCTTTCACCCATTTTACTCAGCTGGTTAGTTCCAATTTAAAGAAATAATGTCGGATTTATTTTCACAGAAATCGATTCAATAAATGTGTATGCAGTAAGGCGTGTTAATTTCCTATCACTTCACTGTTATCTACAGTAGAAACTACGATCTGAATGCAAATCTTATCTCTTGCAAACTAAT
This sequence comes from Lepetodrilus elevatus, assembly GCA_034780755.1. Taxonomy (NCBI): domain Eukaryota; kingdom Metazoa; phylum Mollusca; class Gastropoda; order Lepetellida; family Lepetodrilidae; genus Lepetodrilus; species Lepetodrilus elevatus. The sequence goes on from JAVCKZ010064911.1 coordinate 12,113, forward strand.
TGCTCGTAATCGATATACTTGAAAGCTATTAAATGTCATACACATGCAACAAGTGGCGCATGCTCCTCATCGATTGTTGAATCTGGATGTTAGATAAAACACGTTCTGTATTATTTAGACTGTACCAGAGATAATGCATGCTCGATTAAAGTGTTTCGTTGAACTGACATCAACTACTTGGGAGTCCATAACCGTTTGGACAGTCCTGGGTATCCTTTCCAGAAACGTTCATATCTACTACGAGACCATAAGCACTCTCGTAGCCATGTCGAATACACGGAGATCGTGCTCTTACTATGGTATCATAGTGGATATGAGAGCTTTGAGAAACGACACCATTGTCAGCCTGCGCTTGATTCAGGACATCTATTCCGTTCCATTGCTGATACTGGCCCGTCTGCACCAGTGTCCTTGTATTTTGTCTGACGCTTACGAACAGTGAACATTTTCAAAGAATACTGCGTAATTATTCCGTGTGGACGTTTCATGAACATACTGCAAGACTTGAAGGTAGGATACGTTGTCCTTGAAGGAGAGGCGTTGAAGCATTTGGGGGTTGCAGGATTGATACCCACTCCGTCCTCCTTCCGTTTCCTCTCAATAATGTGGCCATCCAAGAATAGCTGCCCTTTCCGGAAGTGCCTCTGCATTTATCTATAAATAATAACCCCCTCAATCAAACACTATTAGTGTTAGCCGTTCTTGTACAGCCGGAGCGGTTTCCAAAGAAGATGCCTGAAACTTTCGGCTCAATTTCTTTCTCCTAGAAACACTGAAGCCATGGAAGGTCTTTCAATAAGGACTGACGAATACATCCCCGTGAATGAGACATTTTGCGATGCAGGCACTTTTACGCCCACGCCAGGTGAATGGAATCACCCTGGGAGTGAATGGAAAGCCAAGACTTCCTTTGGTACTCGCAAACTTCAGGCCCCGGCGTTACCCCGTTGCTTTTAACTGTTTACATCGATTTTGCGTAACTAATGTAACTCTCAAGTCAAGTTAACTCGATAAATCTTTACTATAGAACGGGTCAATTGATTGCAGTGTGCAGGACGTCTGCAGTACGGACAAGCACCGATATATAATCCTGGCAGTTTTTTTCCAAACTCGAGTGCAAAATGCTGTACCAATTATAATGAAACGGAAACTGCTCGGTAAATATAATTTCAAATTAAACTTCAATTTGTAGTTCTATCCGTTTACGACCCAGCTTTCAACGACAACGTCGACGTCGCTGTCAGATGGTAGACGTTACGTCCGACGTTGCTCGTAACGGTAATTCATTCACAGCAGGAGTTAATGTAGCTGATGACATACATAGTACATTACCAGGCCCACGTCATAGAGGAGTCCAGACGAGCGACATTAGAAACACCGTTGAGTTGTTCTGTAATCGTTTCGATGTAATTGAACTAATGTGATGTTTGGAGAAAGTCGATATTGTTGAACTATAAAAGCGGGTATTTAGTGATTTACGTAGTTGTGGCTGCTGGGCTGCTGGGCTGCTGGGCTGCTGGATTTCTGTGATCATATGACGTCAATGGGTCTGTCGGATCATGTAGCAAGTAATTATGATATTCTAGGCGAGTTTGATGCATCGTGTATACATGTAGCCGTGTAATACAACACGTTCCTACTGGTTTCGGCTAGCGAGTTTTAAGAAAATGTTCTTTGGTTAAGTCAGAACATATTTGGACGTATACTCCAAGACAATGTTCCCCGGATCAGCAGGTCCTGTTTCAGATTCAATACATTGCTATATTATATGAATGAAATCTAAGGTTATCGCTAGTCCTTGTCAAAGACATTTCGTGGCAATTCTTTCGATTTTTATGGATTATTAGCTTCTTCTTTTTTTTAAAATTGGCAAGTACACTTTTCAAACAAATGTCAAAAATAATTTAAAATCGAAAATGTTGCCACGATAAATCTTTAATAAGACTATGGACTAAAGGCCGTTAGATAAGTAACATCCGTCAACAACGGGTGTTAAGTAGGCAATGGTCACGAAAGAGTGGTAAAAGCAAACGCCACTTTTTAAGGTATACAATTTAACACTCCAAGTCCAGACGAAGGACGTTAGAAACACTGTCCAGTAGTCCGGAAATGCAGGCGTCTATCGCATCATAATGCATTCAGCTATGTCGCAAGCTCCGACGTGCACAACACGAGTTTACCCAGTACTTTCAAATCGTTTATTCACCAGTGAACAACTATAACATCACGGTAATTTCTTATGGAATGGAACTAATGCGATGTTTGGAGAAAGTCAATATTGTTGAATTTTGAAAGCTTAACGTCATTGGTTTTGAAACTGAACTGCTAGGAATCTGAGAGACATTACAATTACATGGAGAAGTAGTGTGAGCCACCGCAGGCACTGCATCTGACTATACACACCTTTTGGATGCAATTAATGCATCTGACTATACACACCTTTTGGATGCAATTAATGCATCTGACTATACACACCTTTTGTATGCATATAACGCACCTCCATCCATACTGACCTCGCGGCCTGGGGCCATGTTCCCGAAGTTGTCGTATACGTAACGACATCATTAAAGGCATAATATCACAGATATTTATGGTCGTTTGGGACTAGTTCTTAGCTACAACTGCAAAATACATTCA
>JAVCKZ010064922.1:0-14745 GCA_034780755.1 Lepetodrilus elevatus
TGTATCGTGGGGGAAAACTCACTACGCATGCGCATACATTTTGCGCCGACAACGAGGATATTGAATCGAAAACGCTCATGGATGCTGGCTAAACGCTGGTGCTACCATGTAGTGAAAAGTAGTGTAGGCTGAACACAACCTTGGATCCATGTGCGAATTGGAAAGACAAAGAATTTTGTGTATATTATATTTGAACATCATATTACACAGAATTTAGGGCAGTGATGTTATTCATGATTAAGACGTGGCATCTTATGTTTAGTTACCCATCATGACGTGGCAGAGTATATATAGTGGTGGTCCACCCATCTTATGTTTAGTTTCCCATCGCTCAACATTCCCACTGATCTCACATCACCTCAATAATGTTTCAAATGTAATTAGTATGCGATCAGACAATCATGTACGAAACGTCATAATATTTTCAATAAATAATGCTAGTTTAGTTTACCACGACTGTGTTCTGAAATACTACCCAATGCACCAAACCCAAGGGCCAAATTAATGTTTACATAAATTTATTATTTAAATCATTATTAATAGGTTTTTTTAAGGGTGGGTTAATTATTCTAGAATGTTAAAATACGGGAGGCCTATTCTCAAAACGTTCTTATGAACTTCTTAGCCTAAAAACAGTTTGTAGCCATACTATAAGAATCGTTAAGATTGTCGTACGATCATAAGAACCTTTCGAGAATAGGTCCCCAGGGTTAGAAAATAGATTTTGTATTTACTATGGTGATATCAAAAAAAATAAAAACCTAACTCATGGCAAAATTTGTCCAGCCTTAAAGATACACATATTACACAAGGTACATATCTATGTATGAGAGTGATCAGTTTTATGGAATTATCCCATATAGCATGTCAGTGATATGGCGGTAGTCTGCTTATTAGGGTAAGAGTGGAATCCGCAGCATTGAAATGTGTTTCTTTTAGTCCCGTTTATTTAACACTACGCCATCCATTTGGGAACCTGAGTGAATGTGCCTTTAATTATTCATGTACTCCAGATACAGGATATTTTGCTTTTATTAGTTTTATGTAAAATGTATTTGTATGTATTATATCTCCAAAACCATATTTGGTTGTATTTTATCACTAAGTTTATTTTCTCAACTGATATTTCTGCACTCAGTTAAATGAAAGATGAAAAGCTTTTTGGGGTGATGATACAATACAGAAAATATTATACGTTCCAAGTATCACAATATATTAGATACAAGTACAATATATTAGATACAATACATATCTTTATGTCACCTTCATATCATATTTTTTAGTCCTCATGTGATGGAAACGATCTCGTGAAAGCCCAGTGGGAAAATAGAAAATCAAAAAAATCTAAAGAACAATTTTCCGACAATTAGAACACCCTTGAGTTATTTCCCCCTTGCTCCAATAATGACTCCTAGGGGGATGGGAGGTTTGCTTTTTGCCAGAAAGAACCACCAATTAAAATGCTGATATTTTGAAATTTAATAAAAATAACATTGTATTATATTTTACTGGGTTGGTTTAGAAATTTATTGAACATAATTCTTTGTCTGATTTTTCTAGACTGATTTTAAAATGTATTAAGTATAATTCTATAACATTTATGGTCAGTTTTCACTGTATTAAAAATATATTAAATAATAATTTATGACATTTCGATTGTTGCGAATGTTTAAAGATATTTCAGCATGACTGGGTAGGCACATGTGCCCATAGGCGCTACAAGAAAACCAGTCGAGATGACAGCCTTGTAATATTGTATCTTGATCCTAGGGGGAGATAACTCTAGGTGTCAACCAAATTACCTCATTCTGGATAGTATTATTACTGTCCAGTTAATTGGACTGTTGTAAAGAAAGACAAAATGTAATCAATTATTGCGCTACGACAGGTACAGTGCTCCCTCGATATAACGCCCTTTGGTGCACCGCGGATTCGGATACAACGCGGTGTCCAATGTGGACCCCATTTTTTTTTTTAATAAAATCTTTTTTTTCTCCAGTTATACTCGTTGATATATATATCGAAGGAGCACTGTATATCAAGGGAGCACTGTATGTCTATTTTAAACACAGATCCATGATATTGATATTAAATCTATATTGTTCAACTTTTTATTTCTGCTTTGATATGCATTTTAACCAAGGAAATATCTTTCATGGAATTTGTGTTTGTTTTAATTTCTTTGTCATACACGGATGATAAAATTAATATATGGAAGCATTAACATGGCTACTTTAAAAATATTTGACTGACATCACAGAACTATATCACTTTCACTTTGTTGTTTATCCCTTTCCCTGATAGATTAGGCAAAAGCACTGCTCATTATGGCACCTCTAGTTGCCTTCAGCATGGAGTGGGTTAAATGTGTATTACCGGTAACATTTTCTGTGACAACAAAAGATGCATAAATAACTAGAAAGAAGTATTTATGATTAATCTAGCAGAATGTTAAAGGCCCACTGTATCGCACATTTCTGGAATATTGCAGTTTGTTTTGTAATTTCTTTTAAATGTGGCTACGACACCTTTTAAAAATCTATTAAAAAAGTTATCAATTACAGTAGACCTCGCACATACTGGCCTCGGATAAACCGGATACTCGCCTATAACGGACTGAATCTGATTACGGAATATGCGTATAACGGACTTCGCATATAACGGACAAAAATAGCCGGTCCCAACGAGTCCGTTATATGTGAGGTCTACTGTACATGTATATTGAAAATATATGTACTAGATCATTAAATATGCCTGTTTTATAATTTTGGTACTTATCATAATTATCTCTGGAGAAATCCAAAATCATTGCAGTTTCCTAGTCCCTTTAATTATTTTTATTTTTGCTTTGATTTAAATATGTAAATCAAGGAGCTTCTAATATTAGCTATCCTATTAATGATATACATGTATATATTAATCATGATATCTTAGTTAAATTATGCCTTGAGAATCATTCTTATTTAATCAGGTCATGTATTTCTCTGTGTAAAGTGAATGTGCGACGTTATTCTACAGAAGAAAATGGCACGATTGTATATAATCTGAATGATGCGAAAATGAATGTGATGTGTATAGATGTGTGTGGATATCGGACCTCGATCCCATTCCTTAAAACAGTTTTATGGTACTAAGGGATCCGCTACAAATGTTATGTAAGTCTGGTGGCACGAACCACTTTTATCACCACGATAGTTTTAGCTAACCATAATTCTCAAGTATCGTAGCGATAAAATTGTTTAGTGCAATGGAATTGCACTGGTAGCGGGTCCCTAAATTTTACTTACAATAAATTGACGCTACAATTGTTCCGAGTAATGGGGCCCTGTTCATTAATGGTGTTGACAATTGATAAATCGTTTTCGTAGATTTAGCCGGAATATTTCACCCAAAAGCGACAGATTTACTACAATAAACAAACTTTACATATGTATGAATGCATACATATAGGTCAAAGTTCATGGTTGCAGGTCAACTTTTAATTAGGATATTATTGTTGTCAAGTGTCAAACTGCTGCCAAAGATATTCTATTTGACATGTTCAAGCCTCTTACTTGAGATACCTTCTTTTACATACACTATACCATCGATCCCACGCCTGCATTTCATAAAATGGTTGTACCTGTAGTCGGTGCCTAATTCTAGGTTTACGTGATGGACTGACTTAGGCCAGGACTAGTAGACTACAGCACCACCATTTTGTGACACGCAGGCCAGATGTCTGGCATTGCCATGAATACTGTATGCAATGAAAACAAGATCGAGAGCTTACGTTTGTAGACTAATAAATCAATGAAAAACATGTAAAATTAAAAGAAAATTGGTGGAAAAGAACAGTACTGTGGATTCCACTCAATGTGGTTTTTTTTAATCTTAAATGTTTAGTATGATTTGTTGGATATGTATTCCTAAAAAATACTGTGTATGTTTAAAGAGACACTAAGTTTGGGCATAGAGGATGGCAGTAATGTAATGAAAAGTGAAGTTAATGTGAATATGGTGTAAAGGCACAGTAAAACACTTTTACAGTATTTTGGTAAAATGTAAAATTTGTCAGATGTCTATGGCACATCATTGTATTCTCTACCTCATGTTTTCCAAGCATATATATTGATGCATGATTTACAATAAATTCTAAATGTTTATTCAAATCGATAATTGAGAATGCATTTATTGTTATGTTCCATAACACTTCATGATAAAAAATATTGTGTTTCATTTCTCGAAAGGTTTTGTAGATTTACGACAAATTGTCTATATGTTACAATGTCACCCATATACATAGAACTATGATATGGTATTCTCACCAGTATAATTAGTATCCAGACACCAGTTTTTGTACGACCAACCGATATGCATGTACCCGTACCCAATTGTGTTGATATCATATTGTGCTGTCAATAATCTGGAAACTTTGAAGAGAAATATATTTTATATGAAATTCAAAACTTTTGTTGTTTTTATGAATCCAAGAATTGATTTCAGCATCAACAAGTGTGCAAGTGATCCTGGTTTGGTTGGGAGAAGAACTCATCAGAAATGGAATTTGAGCCTGAACCTGATCATGCAAGAATGTTCAGCATGAGCTCAATTTTGAACAATGATCTAATCTCAGATTTTATGTCTTTAATCTGGTGAAATGAAAATACAGTAGACCTCGCCTATACCGGCCTCGGATAAACCGGACACTCGCATGCATCTGAAGTCCCAGGTCCCGTCTAACGCTAATTGCGGCATATGCGTATAACGGACTTCGCATATAACGGATAGAAATAGCCGGTCCCAATGGTCCGTTTTATGCGAGGTCTACTGTAATTTGATTTATTTCTTGCTTAATGTTGCAGTTGGTATAGTTCACCCATACGTAACAAAACAACGATTCTCAACATCTAAACTTTAAAAGTGTACATATATAATTTAATAACATTTAATTTTAACTGTACAAATATATTTCTGAGATTTTTAATCAACAGCAGTGACTATTTGTCAACTAGAGGTCGGTGGTAACGCACTCATTAGTTCGGATGTCGTCTGACGAATGCTGGAAATAAAGCCTGGTGGTTGACAAGATGACCTCAATAGTTGCGTTATTTCTGAACACGCAGATTGTAAACTTTCTACTGCTGTCTGGTATCTGGATTCCTGTAAAAAAATATACACAAATGTTAAATGTACAAATTCTGTTTGTAGTATAGAATTATAGACACTCATTTATATTTCAATACTTACTCAATTGTCAATAGAGAGTGGGTAGATCATATTAAAATTGATACTCAACTCTTAACCCCAGAGAACATTTTCAGAGATTACCAGTTAATTGACTACTGATCTAACTTGTACATTCTCTTTAGGGAATTTCAACCAATTATATACTAGTATCCAACTTACCACATCGCAGGATTCCAGTCGTGGTCGTTTACTTGATATCTGTAAACAAAATGGACATTAAACTAACAGAAATATGTATACATGTTAAATTTAGCAATTTTTCAAATAATTAGTACATGTACCGTTAATCCCAAATTCCTCGAGGCACATTATCGTAATGGAATTAGATATTTACAAATAGAATAATCAGGCGTGGCAACAGACAACTGTCATTCAAGCAGAAAACAAGCCCGGGGGTATAATGCAGTGCAAACAAAATCAGCCCCTTGAAAAATAAGATTTCAACAAATCCACAGAAAATTGTCACACGATAAATTCACATTTGTCACACAATAAATTCACATTCAGTCGGTAGTATATTATAAGACTTGTCCGATATCCAGGCACGCCGCTGTCTTTTACCTTGCAATGTGTTAAAGTCTGCGGTGACGCCTCCTCCTGTGGCGACATCTGGTGTTGGAAAGTTACAGGAGACGTTAGAAATCTCATCTGACCTGCCAGATATGTCGTCATGTCCATCTTCCCAGCACTGCTATCTCTTGGTATCTGAAACCAAAACCCAGCTCGGCTATCTCAGTTTCATGACCACCAGAAGTCAACAATGTGCTAAATGTCCCTACATTTAGTTGAATATTTACATACAGACATGGAAACAAACAATTGTGATTTCAGCAGAAAACGAGACTATACTGCTGACAACAAGTCACGACTAAGGTAAATAAATCGGCCCCTGGACAAATAAATCAGCAGATTTTCATGGATACACAGAAAATTGCTATGCCACTTGAATCTATCAAATTATCGTGTGGCATATTGTAGAGAAAATTAATACTTCGTGTCTTGGTTGGAAAACTTTATCTATCTGGCCCATGTGTTATCCCAATCAACATAACAATCCATCTCAAATAAAATGTCTTGTTCATTTGTTAAGAATCAAGGTACATAGGTAATGTAATCGTCATTATAAATAATATTGATAACAATGTTTTACTAATAATAATAAATTGAATAAAATAATAGACAGAAATATAATAGTGACTGAATGAATTGTTTATTAACGTGTCACGCATGTAGTTACATATTAAAATTGCATAGGTAAAACATATATAAAATGGACATGCAAGGCCTCTGGCCGAAGAGACACCAATGTCTGAGTGAATTTATCACCCATTTGTAACGATAATGTTTATGTAATAAATATAATAATTACTGTATAATAATAATAACGTATTTCCAATGTTGCCTCAATTTCATCATTATTCTTCCGATTTTGCACTCACTAAACATTCTCAACTCCCAGGGGAGTATGGAAGCGACCATACCTTGTCATTATTACTCCAATCTTGCACTCACTAAACATTCTCAGCTCCCAGGGGAGTATGGAAGCGACCATACCTTGTTCAGGAAGGCCACCATCTTCTCCTGGAGAGCCGGATCCTTCTCCGTGCACTGAAGGACGACCGAGTCGTGGGCGGTTTCCTCGGCAAACCTGGCGAATGCCTCTAGCGCTCTGTGATGTACGATGCAATGGCCGTCGCTCAGAATGAGGCTGAATATGTCCGGTAGTTTGTGTAAAACCTGAGTTTGCTGGGGTAAAATATAAATGAAGGATTATAGACACATTGTAAACAGTAATTCACATAATAATATCGGTACTTGAAAGAAAGAAATGTTTGTGTACATTATTGATGAATTATATGAACATTTTATTTAGATCAATCTTTAAAAAAATATCTATTAGATACCAAAAAAAAATATCCAAAAATACAATTACCTTTTTTTAAATTAACTATTTAGGTAAAGTCAATACAGTGTAGTCCTAAAGTATAGCATTGAAAATAATAAGGTTAATTAATATGAAGATAAATCATACGTACCTCAAAAGATGGAGCCAGCTTGATAGACCCACACTTTTCTAAAAATGAGGAAATTTCCAGTTTTGTTTCCACAGATGATGACTGTGCAAGTAATGTTTGTGCAACACTTAAAATCTGAAAATAAAATTAATTCATATTATTTAATCTGAGAACAGCAAAGAAAACCTCAATACTCAGAAAAAGAAAAACATTTCTTTTTGGTTTTAAAAGAATTCCTGATTTCTCCTACTCTGAAATGAAAATTCAACTCCTGTAGTAATCTAAAGTTTTAGCTCTGGTAAATGTGGGACACAAACCTGAAGAATGTCGGAGGTCTGCAGATGTCCAACAATAAATCCAGACAGCGAAAACATCCTGGCTAGCAGCAGTTCAAGGGTCGGCATGACATCCCAGGATTCCTCCGCGAACGACCTCCACACCCGACACAGCGTCTCCATAGTTACGGCCTGCTGCTGGGTCGTCACGTACCTTTCTACCAGGGTCGTGTCAGCGTAGATGTTCGCGAGGCATTTCACGGCAGTTATCTGAGAATGATGGCGTTGGCGAGTGAGTTATTGTTTCACGTCGCAGCGGGAATGTTTCAACCATACACAATGATGAGGACTGGTAAGATTGAGTTTTATTTTTCATGTTATTTGAGAATAAAGCTGATCATAGATTTATTTTTATTTTTCATGTTATCCAAGATAAAATATAATAAAAATGTCCATGTAAGTATTGACTTCTTTCCACTTGAATATTGAACAGTACTTGAACCTCTGCACATCATTCATATAAATTGGTAGACTAAGAGGTTTCGTAATGCCAGGACCTGATGCTAATTAAAATCGCGTGAACATTTATTGGATAAGGAAATCTGGCTCTGAGATTATGAAACCTTTTTTTAGTACAATTTCATGCTCATACTCCAAATATATATTGGTATTACTAACAAAACTTTCAGTTGACCATGGAATCATACTCAAAATAGTTTCGTAATCTTGGGGCACGATCTAAATTTGTATCTATAACCGCAACGAGTAATCATTCTTCATTGTCACTACTGCTTTAGAGCATCTCTGGTGCACAAAGAATACAAATTGTAAATTCACATGAAAACCAATTATCAATTTCTAAAAGAAACCATTTTCTTTAAATAAAAATTTAAATTATCAAATTGTAATCCTGATCCTTACCAGACTGTGTAGTTGTCCCAGTGTCTTGTCCGTGGAATTGTTCCAGTTGTGGAGCGTCATCGTGCAGCAGGAGACCAGACCGTCCACTGCCTCGCCAGCCACACTGGAGGTCAAGGTCACCAGGGGCAGGTCACTCCAAAGCTGAACATTCTCTGTGGGTGGGTACTCCTTCAGAATAGACTGCTGTAATACGCAAAGGTTTATCCGTTTAACAATTAAATCATACTCATAGAAGTGGTTGTTCTTATTTTCAATTAGAAAACCACAGCATACCAGACCAAGACCTGCGTACCAAGCGGGAGACCATGAGGCCCATTCGCGAACAATTCTTACGACAATGTTAACGATTCTTATAGTATGGCTATGAACAGTTCTAAGGCTAAGAAGTTCATAAGAACATTTCGAGAACATGGGCTCCGCTTACTAGACTGAGACCTGCGTACAAGCTGGAGTACCAGCATACCAGACCAGCATACCAGACCAGCATACCATTGTGTACCAGACCCAGACCCGCATACCTGATGTTGTGGAGACAGCAGCCTCACCAGCCGTCGTAGAACTGTCGTCAGTCGCCAGGTGAGCTGGTGCGACAGTGGGGCGGCAGTGACGTCCTGGTACATCCTCATCAACAGTGTCACGTGCTGACGACACAGGTCGGCACTCCCGTATCTGTTAATGGACAAATTTGAATATACATACATCAATAATGCCCTTAGTAAATGGAAAAACATTTTTTAATATTTTTACCTGTATGAATTATGGTACTAGAATATAGTACAACCATTGAAAATTATCGGGGTTAAGTTTGTGGGTTTTTTATCAATATTTTCACATTTTTATTTATTATATTTGTTTCTTAGGCCTTTACAGCAGGCTTCTAAAATGAAAGAAATATAATATATTCTTATCTAATTCTGCTTTTAAAAAACAAAAAGGAATTCTGAGCTTATGAAGTAATTCAATTTCATATGTACAACAGATATATTTTCTTCTATTTTCTTGTATTAACCTCAAAGCAAAGTTTTCGAGTTTACCTGACAAGAAAGCACCACGCATCCACAGCCAGACTTGACTGAAACGGGTTCTCCGACAGACTGTTTCTAAGTAGTGCCTCCTCCTATAGCATAATAAAACATTGTGCAAGTACCATCTATTCAGAGCTGCCTACATTTTTATCGTTGACTGAAAAGTTATATTTTTACCAATTGAAAGGAAAATATTGAAGTATCAAGTTTAACCCTCTCCATGTTGGAGGCAACCAGAGATGCCCTACAGAGGTGTGGCAGTGCCTAATCCAGCAGGGAGAGGGTTAAAGGAAGCAGCGATGTTAACCCTGTATAAAGAAAAACTATCACTTCAATACAAGACATCTACAGTTGCCTCCAGCAGAGATTAAATGGTAAAATTCTATAATTCCTAATGTTGGAGCATTAAACACAAAATCAGCTGACCATCAAATATATTTTCATGAAAATAATACAACTCAAAAGATATATATTAGGTTATTAGTAATAATGGTCAATGGTATTGTTTCTCGAAGCTCTCATATCTACTACGAGACCATAATGACTCTTGTAGCAATCTCTAATACATGGGGATCATGCACTTACGAGAGCGCTATGGTTTCATAGTTGATATGAGAGCTTCAAGAAACAATACCCAGTATGGTCATACTCAAAGTATTCTTAAGGCTCTACTACATTACTACGTACCAGGGTATTAAAGTGCCGGACAGGAAAACTCCCAATAAAGCCACACAGTTGTGTACAGAGAACCTCATACAGACTGACGTCTCTGAAACATCCAAACAAAACTACTTACAATCTAGCAGAATTAAATATAGAACACAGGGCTCTGGACTAACATATGCCCGATGTACAGAGGCAAGTTAAATTGCACTGCAGGCAACCTACTTTTTTATTGTTACTTGCGGGCAAGTAACTCAAAATGTTAGTCTGGAGCCCTGGAACATAGAAATTTCATGTTTGTTTAACCTTCTTCCTGCTGAATTCTTCCATTGTGCATATGTTTTGGGTATATATATGGCCACAAAAGCAAGGTTAATCCATTATATTGAAAATTGTTGAAAATAATCAAAAACATAATTCAGGCATATACATTTTATTTTCCCTATTATTTTTTAATTTCTCCATTTTAACAACTTACAGTTGGCCTACATTTGTCTTACAACTTACCTTTGTTGTTTTCCAGCAATGGCGACCCCAGGTAACAACACAGGGAGAGCGAGTTCCACATAACCTGCATCCAAATTAATAAAATATTTTAACATTTTATGCTGTCATACTGTATCCAGTTTGATGGACATGAACCAAGGGAGATAACTGTATGAATTAACCCTCTCCCTGCTGAAGGTGACTTAAGTTGCCCGATCACATGCAGAAATAGAACACTTTGATTTTATTCAGCAGGGAGGGTTAATGAGTCTTATATACTTTTTGATGAACCAGGTGAGAGAACTATTAAGTATGCATGAATAAGAATGGCCTACCCTTGCAACAATATTGTCGATAAAAAAGAATAAAATAATTCTACATGTAATATTTAAGTAAATTATGTCAGTAATGAGATTTGCTTACATTTATCAACCGTAGAGAAGACGGCTTGGATGATATCAAATCCTGGATGGTCTGTCATGCACATGTACTTGTCTTGTTCCTCATCTGGATAATGCAAGATAAATATACAACATGAAGGGTTGAAATAGAAAATATTCCGCAGAAAATGTGGTTTTTTTAAAAGTCATCTGTAATTTGTATATTCATATTTTTAATATGCTTACCTATTTTTAATTTCTAGGTGATTATGACTAAATTAGAAAAATCATCTGAACAAAATATTAGGCAAGGCATGTATTTTCATTTGTTTATTTAACCCTCTCCCTGCTGGATTAGGCACATCCACGGCTCTTTACGGAATCTCTGGTTGCCTCCAGCATGGAGAGGGTTAAGGTACCAGATGGATTGATTTAGTGTTTTACGTCACTGCAATGAAAGCTACCAAAACATTAAAATAACCATATACCTGACAACTTGGGCAGTATTTCCAGAACATGGATTTGTAACAGCAACAAAGGCAAGAGTTGATCATCCGTAATGTCTGAAATAAATTTGACTTCTGTAATTGAGAATTGGTGACCAAGTTTTAGTTTTGTTTTAATCATTACAAATGGCTGAAATCAAAGTGCAATAACTTTTTTACCATTTAGCGACCACCATTCAAACTATCTCCATCCCCTCTCATCAATTAATCAGACCACATATCACACCCACCTCCATCCTACCCTCGAAAAGTAATGAGACCACCGATCCCACCCATGTCCATCCCCTCTCTTCAAATAATGAGACCACCCATCACACCCATTTCCAACCCCTCCAAAAGTAATGCGACCACCGGCAATTCCACCTCTTTCCCCCCTCCAAAAGTAATGAGACCACCCGTCACACCCACCTCCGTCCCCTCCAATGATACACTGTTGGAAGCACCCGTTGCCCAGCATGTTGGTCAGTAGAGGGTCAACTGCCATAGCAACCTGGGTCCGAATCTGGTCCGAGAAAGCTGTTGGTATTTTGGGTGCGGTCAGGCTGGGGGGTAGCAATCTGGAAATATAAAAAACCATCTTCGAGATGACTGACATAAGAGATCATTTTAAAGTTTTCAAAACTAACCATACAATTAACCCACTGCCAAAACTATTCTTATTATTATCAACAAGAAAGAAATACAAGTCAGGACAAGTCTATGATTTGTGTTAATACATGTATTGTCAGTCAATGTTTGATATCTAAAGCTAGGAGCAGCTAACCTGCAAGTTAACAAAGGGGAGATAACTTTAAAGTTAACTTTTGCACTACACTGAAAGAAAGTTAGTGCAATGATATGAGAAGGCAACAAATGTCCTTGAATACCTGTGTATATTGTTCAAGTACCTGTGTATATTGTTCAAGTACCTGTGTATATTGTTCAAGTACCTGTGTATATTGATCATAAGAGAAAGCAGCTGTTGTTCACAGTTACAGAGTTGATCTCGGAAATCCGTCACCAGGATTACAAGAATCTTCATCTGGAAGCCCAGGATCTTCACCGACTTGACGAACGTCTTCTCATCGCCCTGAGATAGTACCTTTAAAACAAGGACTGAATGCAACAAGATCAATCAAATGTTAAAAGATAAGAACCTCAATTTTGAATGCCAAATTTGCATTGACCGAATTTGGTCATAAATTGAGGAGGGGCCGGTAATTTTTATTTATTTGTGTTTTTTTTGGGGGGGGAGTAATTTGTAATTTCATTGGTGTTGTTTTATTGTTGTATCTATTCTTCTAAATCAACCCACCATTCCTTCTTCATCCAATCTTGGTGCCAGTTGGAAAAGATACTCGTACGCATTGGATGCTTCACGACACAGATAAACCACCATTTTACCCACATCCAAGTGATTGCGAAGCAGGTCCTTGTACAGGGAGGCAACTCTGAAAGACAAAAACTCGGACAGTAATTATTTTGATCCCTAGAATCCTGCTTTGCCAAAAGAGGTGTGGTATAGATATTCTACAAAAGGGGAGACAATCTCAGTTAACAGCAAGAAAAGAAACTAACAAGACTAGAAATCCATGGGTGCGTTCAAAGACACAAGCCGCTTGCAAGACGCTTAGCTAAACTGGTTCCCTTTCCAATCTACGGTTCATACGATTCTTGAGACAGTGGCTAGTTTGGTAAGCCGCTTGTGTCTTTGAACGTGTCCCTGGTCCACTCACTTAGAAATAGCTTTCCACAGCGTAACAACAACTTTCATGTCAAGGGAAGTCACAATCTGACATAATTCAAACAGCCCGTCGCACACTGAAACAAAAACAAAATACTGTAGGTATATGTAGGCAGTATGCAAGTCTTGCAATAAAACTAGACCAATAAGAGGTAGTCATAAATCATATTTCTTTAAGCCAATTGGTGATTATTTAATATTATATGCAAAATAGATGATCTAACTTTTCAATCTTTTCTGGAAAAATAGGTGGCCTGACAAGATTTCAATTTTGTTTCAAATCTAATTGCAAATTGCTGATATATATTTCTATGAGGGATGGAAAAACTAGGTATTTATATTCATCTGTTCACCTTTTACATAATTCCCATAAAATTTAAAAAGTAATACCTTGGCATAAATCGTGAACATCCTCCTCGGATGCATCTTTAACTGTGACTTGGTCCAGCATGTTCAGAAAACTCTGAATAAAAACCCATATGTTATTAAGTCCATAGCTATTATAGTAATGATATTTCTAAATTTTATCGAGTGAAGAGCCAGAAATATTGACTTCTAAGACATAAAGAACTTCCTGAGATTACTAATAACTGTATATGCCCCAGGGAGTTGAGATGGAAAGTGTACACTAACACTAATCTTTACTATATAAAATGTTCTAAACTGCAAAGATAACGCAGGAATCAAATGCAAATCTTTCAATTTTGTAATCCAACACTCGACCAAATGTTCTAATCCACCTCACTTTTACCACATTTTTCGCCAGGTCCGATTTAGATTTTCTACTTACCATTTGCAAACTGTGGGCTTTGCGGAAGAAGACTGAGAGAGGCTCCGACAGCATTCCTAGGAGAGTTTTGTACAGATCTCCGCTGTCCTGAAGCAATACAATACAAGGCCAACGTTAATTTTTCACTTTATTTTATTTTCGAATTGTGGTTTATGGATCCTTAGAAAATTGCCATACCCAGCGATAGAAACTAACTTAAAAACGTACTTGCCTGAATAGTCACACAAATAACAAATGTTATGAATTTCTACTCGCCTTTAGGATACCTTTAGCATTGGGAGAAATGGCCCGGGCAAGCGGGCAAGTGTTAATTGCGAATCCTATACCTGACATCGATGCCAGGCCTCTTGGTCAGATTCAAACTTGGGACAATTAGCTCAAAAGGCCAATGATCAACAACTGCACAAATTAAGGGCGTGATCAATTTGGCACGTTCTCGTTTTGGTAGAAGTGATTCTGGAAGATAAATGTTCACCTACACGCCCCTGCTATGGAGGTGGAGCGCGGGAATTTGTCTGCCAGAAGAAGAAAACGTCTTCTGCCACAAAACGATCAGCAAGAAGACGTCTTCTGGAAGATGGATAGTCAAATCGATCAAGCCCTAATCCTTTGGAATGCAGTGTTCGAAATAATGAAAATAATGAGGGGGTCATTTTCCATATGCCCAATGTTAAAGGTGGTAAAATCTGTAATTTTCAGGGGGTCACACAGATACCTTTAACATTGCAGATT
>JAVCKZ010064933.1:0-14737 GCA_034780755.1 Lepetodrilus elevatus
GTATTATTTTATGCAGAGGGTCGACGTTCGAAAGAATGAACAGACAAGTAGGCTGAATTTGCACGTGCGGGTATGTGTAGAAGAGCATCAGCACGTGCAGATCGAGCCTTTTTACCCGTTTCGTGACTTACTACATTAATTTCACTCATGAAAGATAATCGGTAATCTCTCGTACCTCGTGGGTTACAGTAACTGTCTATATCTCACCTTAGACAACCGTTCTTGCATAATTACTACTGTAACAACCATACTATGCATGAATGTACATGTATATGTCTTATGAACTGTAAGTATACACCTCTGCTGATACAAATTGCAAACAGGGACTACTACTATTCCAATAGTGCATTATATCCTACTGTGTATTGAACTATATCAATGATAATTGTATATATAATGACATAATTATTGTATTGAATTATGTTCTCTGTGTCATCATAATAATAACGTGAATTTGAGAATAAACCAATTTGATTTTAGCTGTTCTAGTTATTAAACGTTCAGACAAGAAGCGCTCGTAAAATATGAATCCACTCTGTTGTCTTCTAATATGTTTACTACATCTGAGATGATTGTGATCCGAAAGGTCATCGTTGTTAGGAGCTCGTTAATTGGAGCGAGTAGTTGCTATTTTTACACGTGAAAACACGCTTCATAACAGGGTTCTGGGCATTGCCCTGAGTTGTATGGCTTCTCGCCGTGGTATCATCGCAAAACCGGAAGTTGAGCAGACCCGATGACGCAGGCATGCAGACTACAATATCTAGTTGACGGACTAACTCTTCGCGGCAACGCCAGAGTAGGCCTGCTGAGTGCAATTACCAAATATTTGTCAGTTGTTACTCAATATAGGTCTTCTGTGGTTCCTCCGTATTTCATTCATCGATGGACACATAAACACACACCACCACCACCACCACCACCACCACACACGCGCGCGCGCGCACACACACACACACACACACACACACACACACACACAGATTACACACACGCACACACATTTCACACGCACACACCCACAACACACACACACACACACACGGTCTCTCTTCTCTCTCTCTCTCTCTATATCTCTCTCTCTCTCTCTCACTATTTATATATATATATATATATATATATATAATATATCTATTTCCCTCTATTATCATATCAATTCGTACATAAAGCAGGATGCATCCTCAATGTCATTGATAATATAACGTGCAGTGTCGCCGCTATAAATGGCGACAAAGCACGGAACGTCTAATACCGGAAATTCAAAATTAAATTGGTATAGCAACCACCTTGCTATACGTGATCAGTTGGGAACACATCTCGTGAAGGAATACAACCAGGATATTCTTCCTTCGAAACCTTTATCTTCTCTAGTAGCGACCGAGCCAAGGAAGACTGAAATGAAGTAACAACTGATAAATATTTGGTAATTCCACTGAACAGGCCTCACACATGACTATCACACGTGACTATCGGGCACTTACGAGAACGCTATAGTTTAAAGGTGAAGATGAGACCTACGATACGTGATACCCTGGTTGGTAGAGGCAGCATCATGGCTAGGTCCGGGTTTTACCCTTCCACTTCCGGTCACCGGACCTCTGATTACAGTGTTCCTTCGGGAGATCGGAGGACAACGTACGCCATACCTCATCTCAACAGAGAAGTGAACACCCCCCCCCCCTCCCGAGCCAGATACAGACTGCAGGGATGCAATAGCGGATACACCAAAAAACCTCCTGGGTAACAGTGGGTAACCGCATGGGTAACAGTGTTAACATATGTAAGCCTAACTATATATTGAACCAGTGTGTCAAATATCAACATACAAACCATATAGGCTTATTGCAATACTAATATTCAGTTTCGCAAAGGTATATAAATCAAGAAAAAATACATCACTTCCTGCTCGAATTCCCTTTCTATGGTCACTTTGGATCCATACAGAATATGTCTTTAAAATGTTCAACTACCCTGTGATAAGACACACATGTAAGATTAAAGTGGAATTACAATGTATAACCAATCCCATGTCAGTAAATCACATTTATTCCGAACTTGCTACAGTTTCCTGACGAGAAATTCCAATATATTAGTGCTTTATTAGATACACAATTTTTTAGTACAATTTCATTCTCCACTCAAAGTTTTGTTCACAAATATGCATACATATATTCCCATGTGTATACTTAGATTTTTTAATTTAAGCTTGAGCATGAACTCATACTCAAAAAGTTTCGAAATCTCGGTGCCATAATCGAGTATGCATTTGATAATTATAAGTTAGCAAGGTATATACGAAAACCTGGCACTTCAATCAAACTTTCACAGAACTTGGCCGATTTAAGAGCAGGTGTTCCACATGTGTTCCTTCAATGAATCCGGTACAGAACGCGACATAACAACTGTGATATACAGTGTAGGTGTCTCCTTTCTAGTAAGCCTTATATTTTGAGTCACTTTCGTTTTCCTGCCTGATTACTTTCGCTTTCGGTAGCAGGAACCTAGGCTGCTACATCATGTACATGCAGCATGACAATAACTGGATCTGTCACAGGATACTGGACTAAACTAATGACCGCTTGGCTAACTTGGCTTTGTTCCTATGAAAATATTTAGTCATTTACTGTTTACGGAGTATACCGTACCATATATTAGTACGATTCCACGGTAAAAACAATATGCCATGCAAACAGTAACCATGTTTATAGCAACCATTATGTTGGCATGTATGCACAATTAGCTATATATATATATAACATGTCTGTATATAACACGATACTTAGATGTGCGAAAATAGCCATATATTGACTACAACGAGGTAGTAATGTGGTACTCGAGGCGTGATATGTGAAACATAGGGTACCATTGCAGAAAGCTCTCGTATCCTACAGAGATAATATTGCACTCGTACAAATCTCTCTCTGTCCGTGATCTTTACTACGAGAACTGTACATGATATTTAAGTAAGGATATGCTGTCTGTAAAGTGACAATGCATAGCGATCTTTGACTGTCAGTTCCAGCCGGTGCTCGCAGGTTTACCGCAACATTCAGCGCACCGGATGTTGCAGGTTTTCTCCTGTCCGAAACTAACAAGCCGTAATATAAGTGAAATAATTTTGAAAGCGGCTCTAAAGCCCCGTTCAAAAGAAGTTGCAGATACGACTAAACTCGGGGATGGCCACCATTACTACGCTGATGATCGACCTCCGCCACGAGAAGCCCCCGTCCTGTAATTAGTCGTTCTTCTCACTGGAAGCGATATGTTTCCTGTCTGTACAGCTACTTCCTCATCTGGCTTGTGTCTGCCCGGGGCATATTTCTCAGCACATCGAGCATGCAGCATGCAGCATCCACACAGCGCCGGATGTCACGTGGCCAAATCTCGTCCATTTTGCATTATTAAAGTGATGTATTTACAACATCAGACACTTCTATGTTATGACCGACGGTGGATCGAAATCAAATCAAAATTTGAACGGAATGTGTTTAAGAGAAGAATATCAGTCCGCTGGATCAAGATAGCTTGGATTGATTACTATGAAGAAACATTGCTATTATTATTATTATTATTATTATTATTAGTAGTAGTAGTAGTAGTAATAGTAGTAGTAGTAGTAGTAGTAGTAGTAGTGGTAGTAATATTGTTATAATTAGTGTTATTGTTGTTATTATTATTATTATTGTTATTGTTATTATTATTATTAGTAGTAGTAGTTTTACGTTGTTATTATTATTATTATTATTAGTAGTAGTAGTAGTAGTAGTAGTAGTAGTCTAATTATTGTTATTGTTGTTATTATTATTATTATTATTATTATTATTCATTATTATCTGTATTATTATTATAATTATTATTATTATGCCAATGACAATGACGCTGCTGGTGCTGATGATGATGATGATGAATACTAGTATTAGTGATATTGTAGGTCAACCAATATAATATCTGCTAAAACTGCTTCTGATAGATAGTTGTCCCACTGTTTGCTGGTGTTAATGACTGTACATACAGCATCGAGGATGAATTACTTGCCGCGTACACTGTACATAACTATTACTGCAGATAACCACTCACAACCACGATCTGTATATTGACTTTAGCACATTGTTGCATTCCTTTCCAGATTATGATAGCTGGAGTGGTTTGTGAAGCTGCCTATATATCGCTAATGCCACGATATCTGTCTGTATCAGATTTTCCATTTAGACACTGGGAATAAATAGATGGTGTTGCCATGGATTCTGATTATCTGCACGTAATCATGTGTAAACAATAGCCGTTCAACAATACATTAATACTGTCATTGGGAGATACGATGTAAAGCGTAAACAATAGACGCTGACCAATGCTTTACAAAAAGTTAGTATCGTCATCGTGGGCCAGTTATTGTTTTACGTCAAAGTGGGAATGTTTCACCCATAAACGAGACGATTTGAGAGAGAGAGAGAGAGAGAGAGAGAGAGAGAGAGAGAGAGAGAGAGAGAGAGAGAGAGAGAGAGAGAGAGAGAGAGAAGGGGTATTCATAAAATTCAAATTGAATCATTTCCTAATCACAAATTGAGCATACATATCAAAGTGCACCGTATTATAATCATTAGTTGCGCTATAGTATACCATACCATAGTGTAAATACCAGCACACTGAACGATATCAAATTCCATTGAAAACTTACCAGCGTGTGCACGTACTATATACTAGCATAGACTACAATCTTCAACATATACAATGTCTAAGAGTAGTGCAATGATTGACATCTGAACACCATGTCGCGTGTTTTCTTCGCTAATTTCTAGCAATCATTTCTATTTGAGGAACTGTCAAAGAATACTGAATAAAAGAACGTTGATAGCTTCTTGCAAGCGTAATGAATACCAATACTATTCGGAATATCAATTGATGTTTGGTGAGCAAGTGCTAGAATATATCAGTACAATTTATCAGAGAAACAAGAAGAATGCATTCCGTAACCATATAAACTTACCGTAATAAATTAGACCTGCCATTTGATAAAATCATGTTTCAAGTAATGATCATCAAGGCGTCTGTTTATTCAGTGTGGTATTATGATCAGATCATATAGAAAACCAGAACGTCAATATGGCAAATGAATAGTTGTTGAGCATTACTTATAATGCATGCACATGCATAGCTACATGTCGCTACATGCAGTCTAAGCATTGTATTTGTGCTGGTCGTGTGCAATCGTTTTTCTGGCTTGACGTTCCGCTTAGTGAAATGAACAACATGCACATTTTCAGGTAGGGAAGATTAAGCCATAGTCATTGTAAAACATACTAAATGTATTACCTAATTGTGTATTTATAACTGAATTAACACAAATTCAAATACAATTGTCAATTACAAGAAACATTTAGACCATCATGAGTGATTCAAACTTATAGAAAATGTATGTATTCGTTTACCGCATTACGTGTACCTATGTTCATATTAATTACGAAAAATGGTACAATATTTGTATAATATATTATTGGACACTAAAATAATAATATTTTTATTTTATTTTTCAAAGGATAATATACGTGCAATGAAAATGCGATCTGTTCGCATCAATGGGAAATTTGTGTTCCTCCCCGTTCATAATTGACGTAGAAATTCCAGACCAACCCACCATTCCAGTCACCGTGCCCAATAGTAACTCGCTTACCGTGGCTACGCTAAAGGACGAAGTATGGAAAACGATCAGAACCGAGAAAAGCCATCAACTGTTCACTTTAAACAGTGAATTACTAAACGAGAGTAAAAATCTGACAGAATATGGAATCGAATGCGGCGATTCAGTGCAACTCATTACAATACCAACATTGAAAATACCCACTTTAGTCCAAGAACATGGCATTTACGTCCAGCTTCAATCTGGGAAAGTAATAGTGGTCACGGTGCCTTACATTCACACCGCGACGATAACCAGCCTAAAGGAATGCATACAGTGCATGAACGGAATACCACGATCTCAGCAAATCCTCATTTACGCCGGGAAGGAACTTCACGACTATCGTACGTTGAAAGGATACGGCATCTCGTATGGAGACGTGTTATTTCTTCTGCTGTTACTGCCGAAAGAATGTTCTTCACGCGAGAGAAACAGTGTGAACGATCCGCCCTCTGTCAATGTAACGTTACCCAGTGGAAGAGCGTTAGAGGTGGACGTGGCAAATGTAAGTACGTTCAAGACCGATAACGTCAAGACGGTCATTTCCGGTGCCGCTCACATTCCAGTGAACGAACAGTTGTACGTATTCAAGGGTTCTGTCGTAGAGGGAAACCACTTTCTGAAACACTATGGGATTCGGCAAGGAGATTCGTTGGACCTCATCCGAGTTTGGTACGAGCCTCGTTCGTTTTCAAGCGACATAAACAAATTAAACTCATGCAGAGCTCATGTAACCGTCATTCTACACACGGGGAAATTCATGAACTTGACGTATGCACATGTGGACTACTTCACCATTGAATTGATCAAACAAGTGATACAGGAGAAAGAAGATGTTCCTCTGGGTCAACAGAAGCTGTTCTTTCTCGGGAAACTGCTTCGGGACGACCAATCTCTCAGAGATTACGGCATCGGCAACGACGAAGAACTCCACCTCGTTGTCCTGGCTCCCGGACACATGCTTCTTCCGGAAAGTGACGTCACTTCCGGTCTGCCAAACTCCGTCGACGTCATATTACCTTCTGGCAACAAACTGCGTGTTAACGTCCCGGATAGAGACACCTACAAAGTATCGTCACTGCGAGGTCCGGTCATGTCAATAATTGAAGCGCCAGAAGAAAAACAGAAGTATTCTTTCAACGGAAAGCTGCTACACGACTATCAGAGTCTTTCTGACTACGGCATCCATTACGGCGATGTTCTACACCTGACGCTCCTGCACCCTACTAAACGGATCTATATATCCGGAAGCGCGCGGGGAGATCTGACCGTCCAAGTTCCGGATCTAGACGTCTTCACGATCCTTGATGTCAAGGAAGCTATCAGCAAACAGGAAGGTACATCCCCCGGTCACATCTCGTTGACGTTCTCGGGGAAGACGTTGAGAAACACCATCACTCTTTTGGAATATGGCGTAGGTTACGGAGATATCCTCCGTATGGAAACGATTCCAATTGAAGACATTTGTCAAATTTCAGATCTCGTAAGATTGGCGAGTCTTCACGAAGCTATGTTCGTCGGTGGTCAAAACGTTATTTTGGGGCCTCTCAGTCGGAAGATACAAGCTAAACTGGGTTACAGAGTAATCGGCGCTACTCTCCGAGGAAAGGACATCGGGAAGGATTGTAACCTCAGTTCTGTGACACACAGGACGTGGTTCCTGGTCATCATTGAAGCTGTAGAGAGCTCCTCACGCAACGTGATTGAAGCCACGCTGTCAGGAGTTAAGCTGACAATATACCCTATACGCAATTGAAATAATTCACTGGTCCTATTAGACATGAATGTATATATATATTCGCAGTTATAAGCATCATGTTGTTTAATGTTACAGCTTGAATTGCCTGTAGAATGTTCTTATACTATTTTTGTTTGTGTGTGCATGCCTGTAGGAATTGATCACAGAAAAACTATCAGTATAGTTGGGTGTCCTGTTCCAACAGGACACTTTCACCTAGGGTGTCCTGGGTTATTATTGAGCATACACGTTAGCGTCAGCTCACCTAACATATGTCTATGATGTAAATATGTTGATTCTTGAAGTTCATATAGAAATTAATTATGACGATGCTTGAATTCCATCAAGTTAAACAATTTTGTAATTACTCATCCATTTAACCTGCATCATACTACAGTAAATAAATGTCAAGAAATGATATGTGCATATTTCTGTAAAGAGACAAAACATAATTCAAATATTACAAACTAAGCATGTACTGGATATAGAAAGATCGGTTTTCCACGAACACGTTTGGTGCTATTCTAGGCTGTGTTAGTTCAGGACAATGCACTAGATATAGATCCGTGTTCTTTGGTGCTATTCTAGAGTACTCCAGCAAGCACGTTGTAAGGCCAAGGTTGATCTATTAGGACAAGGAACTATCAGCAGACAATGCGAGGTTTACAGTATTAAACAACGTGGCTCATTGTTTGTCAAGTTCCTGTCTTTTATATTGGTACTGAACACACCGGATTCCGTTCGTTAAACATGTTTAAATTGATTCCCCTGTAAGCTAATGTGTACCTCGGCTCTTGGCACGGCTGTAGTTAACCCTAGATCGACTGTAGTATTGTATTCTTGCTCTGTTGAACACATTGACCTCGTAGTCATCCAGGATGGAACAGTGGATGTCGATAGTTGCGTGCTTGTTTTTCGGATCAGGAATGGTCAAGAACCGGCCAGTACAAACACTGGAATGCGTTGAGCAGCATCGTGGATATGTTACTAAAGGCTTATTCTTGAAATGACGCATAAGAGACAATAACCGGCTTCGAGGTTTTAGTGCAAAGAAAGAGACATGTCTGCCATTAATGAGCTGCATAGCGGATATTTTACTAGGGATATCTTTGTCATTATTATCTGTAATGACTACAATTTTGTCTGGTTTCTAAATGGCTTCTGTCGACTTGATATTGTCAAGGTGTTCGTCGTCCTCGAAAAACCGGTCATTATGACTACATGTACTAACATCCGGTAAATTTGACGATTGTTAGCAGTCATATTGGGCGTTTCTTTTCCATGATGGGTGGTCGTATGAACAATTGAATACTAGTAGTCTAAAAACGAGAACAGAGGAACAATTTCTGCAGGAATATTACGAGATTACCAGAACTAAGTAGGCATTTGTGATCATCTATCACATGTCGCAGGAGTAAGGTATTTCTTTATATATTTGGGGAACACGAGGCTATTTGTGAGGCATGTTATTAGCAATGAGTCCCACCGGTCCCACATTCGATATGACATCAACAACACAATGACCTGACCATGCATTTGATTGTCTATTCCAGCATTTATTGTCATTGTTTACAGCAAAGTTAATAAATATATCTTAATAATGATATTGATGAATATCCCTCCAGTGGAATGGTAAAAGTAGACATCGGATGTTCAACAGCACATGTCAGTAGGCATTAATCACAAAGAAAACCTGTAGATGTCAATCATATGACATCAATCATCCGACAGTATGTAGGTATCAGTTACATGTAGACATCAAGTACATGACAGCACAATTGCGCCAATTCGCAGCACATATGCCTGCATCACATGACAGCACATAGCATGATAAGTCGCATGTAGATATCAGTTATATGACAACACAACATGTGCCAATCACATGACAGAACGTATCACACAATAACATGACAGCGCATAGGCCCATAGACAGCACCATAAGCATTGGTCACATGTAGGCATCATGACACATTACAGCTCAAAATGTGCAATCACATCACAGGACATATGCCTCTATCACATGGCAGCACATAGGCATCGGTCACATAAGATAGACATTGCTCATATGATAGCACATAGGTGTCAGTCACATTACAAGACACAGGCCTCTATCACATGGCAGCACATATAGGTACATCAGTCAGACATAGGTATTAATCACACGACAGCACATAGGTATCAGTCATAGGTATCAATCGTATGACAAAATATATGCCTCAATCATATGAAAGCACATAGGCCTCAGTCACATGACAAGACAGGGGCTTCAGGCCTCTCTATCACATGACAGCACATGTTCTCTTCTTCTGTGGTTTGACACACACCCTCTTCTGGAAGAATGACCCCCGGGGACTGATAGGAAGCAGGGTGGGGCTGTGCTCCCAGAGTGCCACTATCACGTCCTGCTGCCGTGTGTACATCGCCACCCCCAGTGCTGTCAGGCCCAACTGAAACACAATCAGGAAATGTTTGTGGTCACCATCATGGTTTATCAAGAACTATACAGTAGCTGTACCTTAATTAGTAATGTTTCATGTTAATTTCTTTTTATTCCTTTTTTGTAATTGGGGTTTAGTCACTTTCAAGATTCTTTCACATACACATCACGACTTGTCAATTTAGTGCAGGAGGAAACCTGCAACATCCATAGCACTAAATGTTGCAGTAAACCTGCACACTGACAGACCAAGGATGATTATCTACATTGCTTTTATTATAGATTTATTTTTGTAAATTTGGTGTCCAGAGCCGCTTTCAAGATTCTTTCACTTATATCACAGCATGTCTGTTTAGGGCAGGATGAAACCTGCAACATCTGAAGCATTTAATGTTGCAGTAAACCTGCAAGCACCTGCTGGTACTTGACAACATTCCAAATTACTAAATTCATATAAAAAATAGGGAAAACGATGCATTGCAGTATAAAGATACAAGACATTGAGATAATAACAGCAGTTGTCTGTTAACCTTGGGATGTATCGAGGCTTCTGCTCCAGACTCCAGGAGACATTTGACGACGTCTAGACGACCTTGTTGTGCCGCAAGATACAATGTAGTGAAACCTTCCTGTGGACAGATTCTTGTTATTGATTTATGTAATTTATATACTGTGCCTCATTAGTGTTGCAAATGTTGAATTCCTAATAACATTTAACATTTCTATAAGCAGGCATATCGTCAAGGATTGATGAAAAATATATGTTGTATAACTGGTCTTGATCATTACAAGGGTTGATGCACCATCTATATACTTGGATTAGTTTGCACTGACTAGTTGTCAATCAAGCTTTAAATATAGTTTTGCTTCCTATAAGGTTAAATGGTCGAGATCATACAAAATTAAATAAAAATTGTTGGTAATTGTCTAAAATGCAAGTGATCGCACAAGAAATATTTTAATGAAATTATTTCGTTTTTTTCTACCTTTGTCTGTCGGTTGATGTCTGCACCATTATCAAGGAGGTAATTCACTGTTTCAACATGGCCGCCAAATCCCGCGCAATGCAGAGCACTGAGTTTCTGAAAGCAACAACACATGCTAGTGAATCAGTGAGTGGAGGTTAACGTCACTGTGGGAATCTTTCACCCATTTGCGACGAGCTAGTGAATTAGACTTTCTGTCCCCAAAGGCTTTAGTAAAACAGCTGTCAAGACAACTAAACCAAAAGATGACTAAACTAAGGAGAGCTACTCACAGCGGATGTGATCGGGGTGTCGAGGTACGACAGCTGTGTGGTCAGGTAGTCGGTGTTCCCCTGCAGAGCCTCCTCCAACACACACCTGGCGTTGTCACTGGCCACCTGACAACATGACATCAACACCATTAACCCTCTCCCTGCTGGATTAGGCACTGCCACACCTCTATAAGGCATCTCTGGTTGCCTCGATCCAGCATGTTTGGTGACGGCAAGTTATAAACCATACAAGTAAAATCTGTCAGGACGACAATATAATTATATAAAATCAAAAACTTTCTGTAGGACAACGTACATGTAATCAAAGAAATAAAAACTTTTAGGAAAACCTTTGAACAAATAAATTCATGTAATACACGAAAAAAAAATATGTAAAAAAATATATTTAATTCCACTCTGGCAACCTCATCATCAAAATCTTATTTTAATAAATTAATAATTTTATACTGTAAGGTTAAAAATCCCTTCATCTTTGGAAATTGATTGTTTCTGCAGAGGTTATAGTGATCAATAAATTGCTAGATATGTATTTCAAAGGGATATTGAATATCATTCCGAGCACTGCTTTATTAACCTTGTGGATGAGGTCAAACTCTTCAATCTGCTGAGTCATTGCTACCTCCCCAATATAAGCCAGGAAAGTGGACTGCAGTTTCTCCGCTCTCTCCTCACTATAACACACCTGGCAATACCAACATTAAAAGCTTACCATATTTTTTCACTAATTTCTTGATGACTTGAATAGAAAATTGCTGATAACTATTATAAGGTGGACTCTCATGGTGCAATTAGAACAATTGAATTGTCGATTGTTCTCATGCATCGATGATACAAGTCATTGCTACAAATCGCACTGTGAGAGTCCACCTTTAGTTTCAATAAGAAAATAATTAGATTTTTCTTAAATTCATAATGGCAACTCATTTTCTGTTTTCATAATGTATTCTCAATACCATAGCAATGTCTTCAGCCAGTTCCGAGAATGGACCAAGTCTGTGGCACCAAAAGAGCAGCAAGTTGAGAACATCTACGTGGTGGTTCTTCACCGCCACAGCCTCGCAAGTGAATCCTCCCTGGAATATTTAACAAATTATTTAAGAGCAAACAGGGTTGAAACTTAACTTTAAAATGTACTCGCCCGAATAATGATATAAATAACAAACATGAAATTTCTACTCGCCCGTAGGATACCTTTAACATTACGAGAAATGGATCGGGCCACCGGGCAAGTGGGAAATTTTAACCCTGAGCAAACATTACTGTATGCAAACTACAATTATCAAAATCAAATTATCAAATAAAAATTAGTATTCTAAAATATTTACGATATTTCTAGCACTTTTATTTGTCGAGAAATAAAATTTGCTAGTGTTGAATATCATTAGATCCCAGAGATTTGTCATTAGATCCCAGAAATACCTTTACATTTATAGCACATTTTTTAGTATTTTATGGCACTTCATTGAATATAGACCACTCTGCAAGCTAAAAACCTAAATAAACTAAATTCTTTAACCCTCTCACAGCTAAAACAATCAAAACCACTGAACCACATGGTATCTCGGTTTACCTCTAGCAGGAAATGATTTTGAATTGTTTAAGGAATTTCGAATTCAGGATGGTATAAAATATCTAAAATACACAGATAAATGAGAAGATAAAGGAAGAAGAAAGGAAGTAAATTTATACAAAATTATATTTTTACTTATTACTAAACCTTTGCTGATATGACGGGGTCAGCTCCATTATGAAGTAATTGTTCAGCGAAGTCGACGTTATTCTCTTGACAAGCCAGATACAGAGGAGTCATACCGCTCTGAAACAATATCCACCACATTGTTATTACATTATTACCTTATATTATTGTCTCGATCTGTTTTAGTCATTATCAATGAGAGAAAATAGCCATGCCATCAATGACAATGTGTTAAAAGTTCACGACAATTATTGTTCCAAGTAAAATTACATCTCTGTATGATTGGTTGGGGGAAATAGCGATGCAAATGTTTCAACAATAATGTTCAACAAACCTCAGTTTGTGAGTTGATGAATGACTCGTGATTCAACAAAATGTCCAAAATATCAACATGGCCTCCAAATGCAGCACTGTGGATAGGTTCATGACCTCTCTGTAAAACATTAATTATCAACATCTAGCAACCGTTGTGTGGTGATAGCGAATCCAAAAATATTTAATTTTATGAAGGATAAAAAGCGATAATAAACAGATAATGATAGGAAATACTTTTATTATTATTTTATTTTTTTTCTTTAAATATATTTTTTAAATTGGGATTTAGAAACACTCATCAAGATTATTTTGCTATTTAATTAACATGACGTTTTAGTTTGGGGTAGGAGGAAACCTGCAACATCCATAGTTTTGAATGTTGTAGTAAACCTGCGAGCACCGACTGGTACTGACAGATCAATGATGATATCTGCATTGCCATGGTACAGACAGTGCATCCTATCATGATCGGAAACCTTGATGGCAGGTAATATTAGCGCTGACCTTTGTTCTGTAATGGAGACCAGCACCTCGGGTTAGCAGTTCATTTAAAATATCTGTGTGACCCAGTTGACAAGCCAGATGCACAGCTTTCACCCCTTGCTGCAGATAGAACACAATGAACAAATAGTAATAAACAAAAATGTTGACAACAATGGAAGGACTGGTGCAAATGTACCAAATTTACAATGCTCCAATATCTGGTTGTACATTGAAAAATACAAACATTAATTTCAGTATTTATATTAATATTTTTCTAAGGATTCAAACAGTTAAAAGGAAAACAAATACTTTAAAACACACAAACAAAACAAAAATAAAAGTAAATACATTTAAAGTGTCCTACACTCACCAAAACAAGACGAACAAAATCCAAAATTCTAAATTAAAACAAATCAAATAAAATACAAAATTAAAAATTAAAACAAGACAATCAAAATCCAAAACACAAAAATATATAATTTTTTTAAATACAGATTTGAACTCACAATGCTGGTGACCTTGTTGGGGTCCATGCCCATGATGTCGACGCACCTCTTCACCTCCTCCAGGTCGCCTCTCTCCGCCGCCTGCAGCAGCATTCCGTCGGGGTGAGAGATGAGGTGCAGATTGTCGCGGCCACACAGTGGAGGTGCAGTTGGAGATCTGGCTAAGATTACGTCTACAACGCCTCGGTGTCTGTGACTGAGAGCGATGCCCAGAGGAGCTATGCCACACTGGAAGTCAGAAGATCTATTTGAAAGTGCCACTGATTAAAATAATTTATATTTTTATATTTTCCCAAAATTACAAGTTCAGAGAAGCAATCTTATTGTATCAAGAGGAGTCTTCAAAAGTCCAATAAGATTATGGGGCTGCTTCTTTCTATCTCCAGACTAATATTTTGAGTTACTTGCCTACAGAGTAATTCAGGACAATTTGCAAAGACACACACCAAATGTGCTAAATGTTAAAAAGAAGGTTGACCCCAGACTGGCCGCAGAGCTACTTAACTTGCCCCTGTACGTCGGGCATATGCTAGTCGAGAGCCCTGACCCAATATACAGCGTGACCTCACCTTGGGTCCCATGGTAGCATCAGCTCCAGCCTTCAGCAGCACCTCCACTATGTCCTGGTGA
>JAVCKZ010064944.1:4509-14734 GCA_034780755.1 Lepetodrilus elevatus
TGTCTCTTCATTATATAGTACCTGGTAATACCAGGATTATCATTAAGTAGGAATATGTCTCTTCATTATATAGTACCTGGTAATACCAGGATTATCATTAAGTAGGAATATGTCTCTTCATTATATAGTACCTGGTAATACCAGGATTATCATTAAGTAGGAATATGTCTCTTCATTATATAGTAGCACGTATTACCACCTAATACTTCGCTGCCTCAACATGTATTACCACCTAATACTTCGCTGCCTCGTACACGTATTACCACCTAATACTTCGCTGCCTCGTACACGTATTACCACCTAATACCTCCATTGAGTGTTCATCAGTACACACATGCATTTCATATAGCTACACAGGAAATCATTACCATTCACATTACCAGCTAGTGGCCACAACCACATCAAGTTGGCGAGGCCCCCAACTGGTCAAGCTCGCTACTGCCCAGTACTAGATACTTAGAGACCTCGTTTATCACTTTAGCCGTGTTTCTGAGCTGGAGGAATCAAATCATCAGGCACAAATCAATTATCCCCCGGCAGAAATCCACGGATCAAATGGTGTGTCCAGTGCTGGTTAGTTGGATTGCTTTACAAAGTGGAGCAGACTGTGTGTCAGTGTCCTCCTGGAAGCCTATCAATGTGATCTGTATCACTAACTAAGTGTCAGCCTGCTAGGCCCGTAATCGCATCACGACATCCCTCACCACTATTATGAGGTGCTACTACCTGGTACCATTGCCAGCCATTAGATCTCCGGATATAGACATTGCCAACCATTAGATCTCCAGATATAGACATTGCCAGCCAGTAGATATAGAGCACAGAGAGGATATATCCCACTGTCAGGTACTAGATATAAGAGCATAGATGTGATATATCCCATTGTCAATCATTAGATATACAGCATAGATGTGATATATCCCACTGCCAACCAATAGCTATAGAGCAGACAGAAGGTGAGATATAGAGCAGACAGAAGGTGAGACATAGAACAGACAGAAGTTGAGATATAGAGCAGACAGAAGGTTAGACATAACAGACAGAAGTTGAGATATAGAGCAGACAGAAGTTGAGACAGAACAGACAGAAGGTGAGACATAACAGACAGAAGGTGAGATATAGAGTAGACAGAAGGTGAGATATAGAGCAGACAGAAGTTGAGACAGAACAGACAGAAGGTGAGACATAACAGACAGAAGGTGAGACATAACAGACAGAAGGTGAGATATAGAGTAGACAGAAGTGAGAGAAGGCCAGACAGCTATGAGCTACAGTATGGACAGAATGAGTTCAATGACTGTGAGTTAGATCTACATCAGGAAGTGGCTCCAATAGACAGGAAGTGGTTCCAATAGACAATCACTAGAAGCGGGTTCCAGCTAGAGGCTTCAGGTTCCAGCTAGAGGCTTCGGCTGCAGTTTCCTCCTCTACCCCCAGTCAGGAGAGAGTTGGTACAATAGCTGTCCAGTAAATGTACAGTCATATAGAAGGGACACTGGTCACTCTGGTTGTCTGGTCCAGCCACTAGCTGTGTGTGTGTGAGGGAGAAAGAGGGGGTGGGTCAGATAACAGGTCACTAGATCTATAGAAGGACGAGATTGGGTCTGCTAGCCTGCCACTGAGATCTATATTATGGCAAGGATTATTGATGTCATAAATCCATATGATAAATTAGTAATTCTATCACGTAACAAAGATGTTGAATTAATTACAGACTTGATGAGATTTCTAGACTTCAAAATGTTACTGATGGCCAACATGATTTTCTAAACATAAGCCAATATCAGACTATGAAAACAGCTCTGTATGCTTTTACTACTGTGATATTTGATGTCACAGAGCTCTTAAATGACTGCGCGCGAGTGTGCTACTCACTTGAGGTGCGTTCAATCAGCTAAACTGCTTCCCTGTCCTAGGTACGGTTCATATGACTCTTAAGACAGTGACTAGTTTGGCAAGGCCTTGTATATTTGAATTGCACCCCTGGATAGCCACACTAGTTAACCCTGCGTCACCCTGCTGGCAACACTAGTTAACCCTGCGTCACCCTGCTGGCAACACAGTCACAGGGAGACCAGGCCCCAAGATTATGAAACATTTGAAGTACAATTTAATGTTCAAGCTCAAATTTTATATTGGGATTTGTCAAGTTGAGCATGAAATTATACTAAATGCTTTGTAGTTTCTTGGCTTGCTCTGCTTCCAGCCATCAGGGAGAAGGGCAATGTCAGACAAAGTTAGTCTGGAGAAGCAAGCCAGATGTAATGACGAAATATGACTATGAAAACTAAACAACTTATTCTTCTTTGTTCTTGTAGGAAATGTAAAGGCTGAAAACTTGGTTCCTCTGCAAGAGGGCTTGGGCAGACTGGAGACAACAGACTGGTGAGATTTGAGACAACAGGAGATAACAGACTGGTGAGATTGGAGACAACAGGAGACAACAGACTGGTGAGATTGGAGACAACAGGAGACAACAGACTGGTGAGATTGGAGACAACAGTCTCGTGAGACAGGGACAGGAAACAACGATGGCTGCCGACACTGCTCACGAGATATTGGACGAGTTCCAGCCTGAAGTTGGCCAGACGTCAGCCTCATCCATCTATGTGGAGTGGAATCTACACGATGACACCATGGCCCTAGTACAGGGATTCCAGGTACATTAGCATAGACCACACACAGACCACACATAGACCATATACAGACCACACATAGACCATATACAGACCACACCCAGACCACACACAGACAGGTGACATGCTGACATTACCATAAACACATAAGTAGAAATATAAGCATATGTAATATGAAGAAATGTGAAGCATATTGATCATCACAAAATAGGTTAATTGGAGAGAACACATATAAATGTGCAGTGCACAATGTAACATGGTCTGTATTATTGTAGTCTACATGTTGGTGGTGTGTTGCAGGTGCACTACCAGAAGGTGGCGTCGACGTACGTCCAGTACAGCTCCATGCTGCCGCCAGACGCCGCGGGCTACTCCATCGTCAACTTGGTGGCGGACACATACTACAAGGTGTGCGTTGTGTTGTACCGTAACGACACCATGTCTCCGGTGCGGCAGTGCGTGGACGCCAACACTTCCGGCTGGCACATCCCGGTCTCCATCGGTTCCTCCATTGGCGCCATCTTGGCGCTGTCCATCATCGTCCTCATCGTCCTCCTGGCCCGCTGCCCGTCTCTCATCCGACAGCGGCAGGTGGCATCTGACGCCAGCAAGTACGACTCCATGTCGTCACACTTCCCCGAGTCCTCCCACTTCCCCGAGGACCACTACGAGATGAGTGACACCACCATGCAAGGACACGACCTTGAGGACCAGACTCTGGAACACAAGGTCCATGTGCATACGTTCGACGACGGAGAAAATTCACTTGACCGCAAACTCCGGCCAGCGACTGACCCGCTGTGTAACGGGAGTCGGAGGCACATGATGCTGTCACATACCGGGGCACGGTCCATGTCCCAGGACCGCAGTGTGCACCACCATCACCACCACCACGCCCGACATCACCAGCTCCAGGCGATGCGTGCACATCATCATTCCTTGATGCTTGAACATCACCCCATACCACAGCTGACCAAGACCAGCTCCCTGGACCACTCCTCAATGGACCACCACCCGGTCCCACAGCTGACCAAGGCCTGCTCCGCCGAGCACAGTTCCATGGCGCACGGCATTCCACAGTTCGCAAAGAACATCTCGCTGGAGCACGGCATTCCACAGTTAGCAAAGAACATCTCGCCGGAGCACGGCATTCCACAGTTAGCAAAGAACATCTCGCCGGATCACGGCATTCCACAGTTAGCAAAGAACATCTCGCCGGAGCACGGCATTCCACAGTTAGCAAAGAACATCTCGCTGGAGCGTCGCCCCATTCCAAAGTTGACAAAGATGAGTTCCGTGGACTGCAGCTCCACAGAGCGCCAGCCAATACCGACATTGATGCGGACTAGCTCCTTGGACGAGCAGGCCAGTCTCCAGGACTACGAGGTCTGACCGTGTACACACGAGTTCTTCATCTAATCCACTCATCATAAAACATCTGCTTCAACAGAAACATTGCAAACCAATAACATGAACAATGTCACAGGATATACTATATACATCTATCTATCTGCTGACTGACAATTTTCTACATGAAATAATCACTGATATCGGTGTCATATTGTACACCAAAACAGGAATTCTGATTGGAGAAAAGTGTAATTGTAAATTTGCACGTGGGAAGTTTCCACGATAGTGAACTACACACAGGATATAACTGTGACTGTTGATTTACAGAAGATGGCTGCAATGTGTGAACTTAAACAAGGATGACAAGGGAGACAACTGTGATTGTGACATACACAAGGGAGCCTAACCAAACAAACTTAGAGGATACTACCCAATCGGAAGCACTTCAACACACCCCGGAGTAAGACATATGCTTTCACCTGAGTGGCGGGTTTCCATTATGACAGTATGGTCATGAGATGTGACTCTACCAATCATATTGCTGCTAATGTGACCAATCATATTGCTGCTAATTTGAGATTACCACTAATTTCTGGTCAGATTTAACTATAATAACGTAATATACAACATTGAGAGTTTTTACATTCAATTATTTTGAGACATTTTGGGCCCATTTCTGCAATTCCTCTTCCATTTCCATAATAATTGAAACCTTCCACTTAGGTCTCGGCGAATATCTGGGTATGTTCCGAGGTCGCTCCAAATGGGTACTATCTTGACAGTGACCTTTCACAGGGGAGACAACTGTGTAATGGTGACCATATGCAGGGGAGACTACTGTGAGAGTTCAACAGTAACATAACCCTGATCTACGTATTATCAGCAGGATGAAGCAAAGTGATCCAAGAGGATACTGACATAAACAGTGCTCTATATTGTCTATGAATGGATTATATGTACTATGTACTACTGATACGAACAGTGCTCTATATTGTCTACAAAGAGGATACTTATACCAATGTATTACTGACATAAACAGTGCTCTATATTGTCTACAAATGGATTATATATGTACTATGTACTACTAATAGGAACTGTGCTCTATATTGTCTATGAATGGATTATCTATGTTTTCATCGATTCTTCAACACTCTGGAAGTATATGATCAAATGCTCACTGGAACATTTCGGGTAATAGTGCCATATTTTAGATACAACTTTGGTTTGTCCTAATACATCTGCTACGATTTATAACAGTGGAATTATACATGCATGAATAACAATGTTAGCTTACTACAATGATAGCGGCATTTGGTTCAGTACTGGGGTAGCCATTGTCATTGAATAGACTTTATGGTAACTAGAGAACTAGACAATGGTTAATAATAATTTCAAAAACTGAGGAAAACAATTTTTATATTGTTACTATAGTTACTATTGTACTGACATTCTTAGTTAGTCACATGACCTCACCAAGTGTAAAACGTGAACCTTGCAACGAAACAATAACATCTGGGCAGCACTGCACGAACACAGACATATGCACACTTGCTCAATCACCTTGTATGTTACCCTGATGTAGTGAGACTTGCGAGTATTTATCTATATCTGCATGTGTAGGGCTAACAGTAGATAGAGGTCAGGACCTCCCACCCACGACACAGCACGGGTGTGGTCACCAACACTAACACTACCACTACCACTACCACTAACACTCACTATGTATTGACATGGGCAGCAGGACATCACTGGAACACAGCTGGGAGTTGCTCGTATGCTTACACAGAAAACACGTCACAATACCACTATTACCATTTGAAGATCATGACCAAATTCAATTAAGGAAAACATGTAAGATGACAAACTACATTTAAAATTGTAAAACAAACAACATCAACAACAAAAAAAAATCTTCAAAGAAGGTATATACAGTGCTCCCTCGATATAATGCCCTTCGATGCACCGCGGATTCGGATACAACGCGGGGTCCAACATGGACCCCATTTTTAAAAAATAAAAACATTTTTTTACCAATTATATTTGTTGCTATAACGCAGGTATTATAACGCGGGTGGCATATCATGGACCCCAACTTCAGCATTATATCGAGTGAGCACTGTATTAGCATTAAAATCCCTGCACATTAGCATAAAACAATTAAGGACTCGTCCCCATCAACGATGCTCGCCGCCATTGAGAAAATAGTCACCTACCATTCGACGTGTTTTGGTTTCCATGTGATGTTGAACTGAACTGTGAATGTAAGGCCTTCACTTCTCCTTGTAGTGTAGAAACATCAGACTTCAGATTTGAGAGTTCAGTTGAGGAATCCTTTCCGGAAACAGAGGTGGAGTTGCATGTACATTGAGCTTTCAAAGCCAGTAGTTCCGCCTTTAGTTTGGTCATCTCGGCATTTGTCACGTGACTAGTTGGTTGACCTGTGTTGACTTGAAACTTTAGCAAAGTTACTTCTGTCTGGCTGGTTTTGAGGTCTGCTTCAACGACGTCGAGTTCCTTTTGCATCGTGTGAACTTCTGACTCCAGTGAGAGAATCTTGGCATCTGAGTCTTTCTGACGTTGCTCGAGGAGTATGATGTGGCTCACGATACTGGAAATATCAGCAATACCGTCTGGATTTTTCATCGGCATGATGAAGCCAAGAACATGAGGTAACCACACAAGAGACAATGATAGGAGAATCATGTCTACGTGTGTGTTAGACAAGCACCCGCACAGTATTGTTGTATTTAGATATCAGAAAGTCGTCACAGACGGTGTCGAGTCAAGGTAACAACAGGTGTCCATTCCTCTTCTGCCGTTACGTAAATATCATCGTAGAATGTAGATAACCCACTTGTGATTCAATAGTGCAGATAAGAACATATAGAAATAAAGTACAGTGCGTGTATATTTAAAAAAGTATAATAATAATAATAATGATGATGACGACGATGATGATGATGATGACGATGATGATGATGATGATGATGATGATGATGATGATGATGATGATGATGTTGATGATGTTGATGATGGGCATTGACACCACGTCTATCCCCTGCCATTACGCTACACAACACAAAGTTGAATTCATGGGCATTATATTAGCTATATATATATAGTGACAGAAGAAGGAATATACATAACGTTAGATTTTTTAAAAGTCTAGATTTAAAACAGCCAGATTGATTTCAAGGGGTAGCATATGTGCCACAGAACAGGCACTTTGTAACTCTCTAACTCAATCTACTAACTCTACACACACTGTTTTTTGGGGGGATTCAGGAATAGCTCACTGTTTCAATGCCATTTACTCACTCACACTAAATACAAATAAAAAAAACATCTAACATTTCTGCCAACAGATTGGGACAACTCCAGGACGCTGTCAAGACGTTCACTAAGTGTCTCCATCTCAAACACTTCTTCCTGGACGGGTACATCAGCCGAGGCAACGTCTACATGGACTTCGGACACGCCGAGGGATTCAAATACGCCAGGTCAGACATCTGTGGTATTTCAGTGTTGTGTAAAGTGCATGGCATGTATTTGCCCTGAACTGGTATGGTAAAACCATGAAATATGTATATTTTTAAATACTTTTTGCATGAGTACAATGGAAATGGTAATCTTTATAGGTTTGAGCATTCAAAATTAACGTAATTTGTAATGATCATGTTGGATAGTTATTTATTTTACTTT
The DNA here is from genome assembly GCA_034780755.1 of Lepetodrilus elevatus. NCBI lineage: Eukaryota > Metazoa > Mollusca > Gastropoda > Lepetellida > Lepetodrilidae > Lepetodrilus > Lepetodrilus elevatus. Next base: position 12,198 of record JAVCKZ010064944.1, read on the forward strand.
TGGTTTTGTTACAAAATATGTTGAAAATCAGTAAATGCTACATTGCTATATGTCTGTCCACTTTGTTTTTTATTATTTGTATTTGTCTTATGTTACATATGTTTGTTATATGTCCTGGGGGCTGCTCATTTCTAGCTGTTCTGTCTGTACTTTCTGTCCGACACATGTGCAGTTACCAAAAATCAACACTGCACAGTGTAACTGCACATGCGTCAGACAGAAAGTACAGACAGAACAGCTAGAAAGGAACAGCGCCCTATACTATATATCTGTCCACTCTGTCTCCCGACAGACACGACTATGAGCGGACGCTGCGTCTGGACCCGATGTGTCTGGCAGCCAGAGTCAACCTGGCGTACAACCTGCAGGTGTCCGGCAAACTCATGCAGGCCTGGCGACACTTCACAGCCGCCATTGTCGTCAAGCCAGGTACGTAAACGTCCGATAGTTCTCGTCGGTCTGACTGTCAGTCTACTATTAGGAATTTAAAAAATGCTGACATAATATATTTATTATTTTAGGTAGTTATCCAGACCCCAAAATTTAGCTTTCAGGGATAAATAATGTTCACCCAAATACTTCTTAGAACGACAGATAGACATTTATTCAGTAATAAGGTTTTAACCAGAAATACACTAGTTTTGCGCATGATTGGTTAAATTGTACATACATGTACATTCCTAGAAAGAATATATAGGAAAGAGTGGACCATGAATATCTTTCTTGCAATTTGAATAATTGTTTTCTTCCTCTGAATCTAGTCCATAGCAAATCTGCATTGCTCTTCCCTTGAATTCAGTCCTCAGCAAATTTTCATCAGTTAATTCTTCTCTTGAATTCAGTCCATAATATTGTCTGCTTTTCCCACAGAGTTCAAGCCAGCCCTGGAAGGTCGGTCGGTGGTGAATCTCCAGATGAGCGACACGTTCGCCTCGTACCAAGACATTTGCGCCGCCATTAATGTGGCACCGACCGCAGAGCTTCTGACGAACCGCGGTGTCATAAACCAGGTGGGTTCCAATCCATATTTTAATTTTAGCGACTTTTCTTACTTCTATGTTACGTTGCGGTTTTCATCCTGCCCTAAATTGACATGTCCTGATGTAAGTGAAAGAATCTTGAAAGCGACTCTAAATCTCAATTACATTTTTTTTTAAATAATAAAAGTAGCTATGTCGATATGAATTATCAGTCAAATCTAGCTTTATGCCACAATTTCGACAACACATGACGAGATATAAGACTTTTATCACTGTTTCTGTTTATTTCCAGTTCATGAACGAGCAGGCTAATGCTATGAGGGACTACCACCATGCTATAAAGTGCGACCCCACCTACTCTCTGGCCTACTTCAACGCAGCCAACATCTACTTCGCCACACGACACTTCAAGATGGTACGTGTGAGCGCTGATGGCAAATTAAAAAAGAATGTAGTTAAAAAATTAGATAGTGTACCAACCTGTATACTCCCTAGAATGTATGTGCCCATTGGATCTTCATACAAGATCAATATCAAAGGGAGATAACTACAGATTTGATGAGCAGACGGTCAGCAAATTTGACTTCTTTTCACACTGAGCCTTTAACCTTCTCCCTGCTGAATAAAAATCAAAGTGTTCTATTTCTGCATGTGATCAGGCAAGTTAACTCGCCTTCAGCAGGGAGAGGGTTAAACCTCAGCAAATAATATTTCAGAGAATAATACCCAGTCACAATTTTATTTTAATTTATTTTACAACCTTGGTTTTGATTTGCAGGCACTCGAGTACTATGATTTGAGTATCAAGTATAATCCACGAGATGAGTCCGCGTTCCTGAACCGAGCGATCACCAAGGTAACAATGGCTGATATCTTTAGCATTCAGAATAATTTATATGACTTTATAATCTTGGCCCTACAAATATTTATATCTATTGGTGAATTTAATTTTTTTCAATCTCTCTGAGAGTTAGTGGAAATTGAGAATTTTTGAACAAATAACAATTTTAAAGGATTTAAGCATTGATCGAAGAACATAACCATTGGTAATTTTGCATACTGTGTGCACAGCAATGTGACACATTCTGGTATTCATGTGACATATTCTGGTATTTGTGTGATGTCAACAGGTATTGCTGAAGGACGGCCAGTCAGCGCTGTCAGACTTCAGAACAGCCATCAAACTCAGCCCTCACTCCGCCCACATGTACTTCAACCGCGGAAACCTCTTCGCCTCCATGCAGCAGTATGAGCAGGCTGACAAGGATTACAGTAAAGGTAAGCTGGCCTGGCAATTTTCTGCAGATCCACGGAAATCCGCGGAAATCTGCAGATTTATATGTCCAGAGGTCGATTTTTTGGCCCTAGACATGAAATTACTATTATCTGTTGCTATGCTTTGGCAAGAGAATCAAGTGGTAGCCCAGTGGGCGATAGTCGGATTTCAGAGACATGGGTGCCGAGTTCAAACCTGAGGTAGTCCAGGGTTGGAACTTAACTTTAAAACATACTCGCCCGAATAATGATATAAATAACAAAACATGAAATTTGTACTCG